>NNCF01140826.1:86966-120911 GCA_002313205.1 Laupala kohalensis
AATTTTATTTTATTTTAGAGATTATTTATTTACTAGCTGATTACTCGACGATGCAGGGAATTTTCTTTTACTCCTCAGGTCAACGAACTCACTCGCAGGGAGCCGCGCAGGTTCCCTTCCGAGGCACTTCCGAGGCAAGACACAATGACCGCAGCGCGACTGCACTATTTCGTTAAAACGCTTTTAAAATCTAAACTATTCGTTTAGATTTTACGATTTAAAGATGTTTTCAATCTTTGTTAAATACGCAAAACAAAGAACTCATTAAATTTGATGAATATTGTGTTTTTCCTTCTTAGATTCCTCACTTAAATTGAAGTACTTAAACACTTCTGTTTTTCATCACGTTATCCGATAATTTAAATTAAACTTAGTAGATAGACTTATGCTGTCGCGGACTTTTTTGTAGATATCATCGTGGCGAACATATTGCCAGTGATAGTTATCATCCATCTCTAACCCTTTAGACAGCGTAAGTGAATATGGGCGATTTTTTCCCACCGATTTCATGGACAATATCTTCAACTTCATTTTTTATGTTTCTTTTCATAAACTTAAAAAATAAAGGTTAGCCTGTGTTTATCCTGGACATCGTAACTATCTCCTTGCTAAATTTCATCACGATTAGTTCAGTGGTTTAGTCGTGATTAAGTAACAAACAGACCGACACTCTTTCGCATTAAGCATTTATATATTACTATGGAAGTATGGATTTATTTATAACAATTTTGCGATCAGGGTCAAATGTATATATTTCTTATAGCACTGATTGGACGCGATTGGAATTTATTTTTAATATTGCATTTAAATATCGTGAAATATTTAGTATTTTTGAGGTGCTCGGTAGCTGAATATTAAGTCAGCAAACAATTTAGTAACATGTTAAAGAACAATGCGTTTAATTTTTTCCTGTGCACTAAATATGAATTAATTGTTTATGGTAATATAATTGTATTCTGCTACTATTGCTTGGCTAGCTTAATGTAGGTCCTTGAAGTGACACACACGATTGACAAGCGCAGCGAGTGAATAATAAGAGACAGAATTGTGCGCGTATTTCGAACGCTCGCGACAATCAGCCTTCATCACACGCCATGTTTAAAACCCTGGTCAAACGCCCTTCAATCTAGAATGAATGTCACTCGTAGTTTCCACACATGTTAGATTTTTTAATTGTTAATTGGCAAAACAGCATACACAGTAACGTTAAACGTGGGAAAATAATGTTGCTTCCTTTTACAAATTTTGCTACATGTTGTGCAACTTTGTGAACAGAAACAATTGTACGTTTTCATTTATTTAATATTTTTGTAAACATATAACGAGAAACATAATGTTTCAATGTTTGTGTTATAAATCATCTGGCGGACCGCAGAATTTAACGTGGTGGGCCGTGGGTTGAACCGGCCTGGTGTACGTGCTGGTGTCCGTGTGATCTGTGCGCGCGTGTGGTTGGTCACGCGGTTGCCCTGCGAAGCGTCTGCCAGAAGGTGTTATCCGTGGAAGGGGCGGCAGGAAGGGAGTCATCTGACTTCGCTCTCGTTCACGACCACGAACGTCGTGAGTCAGGCGTCGTTCGCCCACGCGTGGGTTTCAAAAGACTTGACACAGAAACAGAGTTTGTCTTATGTTGGGGACAAACGTTAGTTCACGTAATTCACACTGTCTCACTATGGAATAGGATCCAATTATTCCCTCCCACGTGGACACACGACACGATTAGATCAGTAATCAAAATACATGAGTTTTGTGATACGATCTCATTTTCAAAATTTTGTGCGATTTAAATTATGTCTAATTCGTTATGCACTACAAAGCAAAATTAGCGGTGCTCCTCCTTCATATCACAAAAAATTACATGTTTGAAATGTACCATCAATAAATAAGAGTGTGTCTGGAGAACTCGTAGTAACACCTTCCCCTCATCGGGACGTTACTATGATACTCATGAAACGCAAGAACTCTCTCAGACTACCACTCCAGATGCTCAGATGAAAAAATCTCTCGCATACGAAAACAATCTTCCATCGCACTTTTCCCCTTCCTTCGAGGTGAGTGCATCAGATGCTCCAAAACTCACCGGATGAATTCAGATCTTAATTTCTCGTTGCGATTATGACATGTAATTATGCTGTATATTCTTTCAATTTATAATATTTACAATGTGGGAATTTTTCGAAATTATAAATATTTGTCAGCATAGGCAGCTATTGATCGATTAAAAAGCAAAAGGCAGCGCAAATGGCAAGAAAAAAAATTTCAACTTTGTAGCAGTGAAGGAATTATGCACATGAAAAAAAAAATCGTAGAGAAACTGAAACGTAAATCTGAATCTAAAATCTAAAATCTGAATCTTTGCTTGTGTGGTCAGTAATAATATGTATGTTACTGAATTTTCTGGTTTAGACATCATTTAGATGCTCAATTATTTGTCATCCATTTGTAGTACTTCAATTTCACAACTCCCGTATCTGAAGAAACCATTAACTAACATCGCTTAACATTTCTTAATGCACTTTAACATTCAGAAAAGCGTTCGTGAATTTTAAACGCAAACTAATTGACTAGATATGAATTGCTTTAAAATCCATTGAAGTTCCGCCTTCACAACTATTTTTAAAGAATGGCATTGATATTTACGAAAGGTAAGAGAAAATGAATACATCATATCACGAAAGATGCGGATCACAACTTTTTAAACATATGAATGCAGTTTAAAAAATATTATTGATAATAAGAAACATTAACGAAGTGCATTAAATAAATTTTGTATTAAATTAATTTGTTCATTTTCTTGTATTTTGCCAATCTACTTCTGCTTATTACTACTTTAGGTTTTGTGTACACAAAATAGCTAATCTTTCGTGTTCCGAGCAAAAACTGTCTTGGATAATTATTCTTTGTAAATTTTGTGCTCCTTTTATTTCTAAGTAAAATGTGATTTATGTCCTATTATACCATACGTAATGCTATCAATAATTAATATATAGCAGAACCTCATTATAATGGATATTAAAAAATGTAATAACTGTAATTGAAACGTCAAAATGTGGTTAATCATTATAAACACTTTAGCATCTTCGTCTATAAATAACAGAAGTAATAAGCGTCAAGTGAACTCACCAGGAAAAAAATGTTTTTACAATCTAATCAATATAAGCAATCAACGTAAACCATATTTTATTGTACTCATGAAGTCCTTTTTCTATAACCTACGTTGAAGGTTGTTTTTCCTTACATAGCGAGTCTTTTCTGCAGCTAACTATTGCATTACATTATTGTGTAATTAGACTCCTGCGAGAAATAGTTGGAGAATAGTTGGAGAATTCTGATTAACACCATATATATATATATATATATATATATATATATATATATATATATATATATATATATATATATATATATATATATNTTATACAAATTAACAATTTTTATTACTTATTACCACCGCTTTCATTTGCTATGACTTGCTATGCGATAACTATGATATTTCACGACCAAGCTGCTGAGAAGCGTTTCACAGGCTTTTTGACAGTTCTCTTCCATTGGTTCTAAGGTCTTAAAATACGCAAGAACTTGAGCAGTTTATTGTAATTTCTGGACTAGACCTGCACTTCTAAGTGCACGAATTTAATTTATTGATTTCTACTATATGTGTTATAGAAATTTATTATATGTTGTATTGATTTCTACTATGTGTTATTTCTACTATATCTATTATTTGTTGTTAACAATCTTACAGTAAGTCCTATTATATTACTTGTTATACTTATCAGGTTAGATTAATAATTTTATACTGAAATTTTTTAGTGTTTTTTTTTCACTTTCGAAATCCTCAAGAGCGCGGTAAAAAACCTGTCATGAGTTATGAGATATGATCGCAACATATTTTTTTTTGTATTTATAGTTTTATTTCGAATAATATCTCCAATCTATTTTGGCAGTTCGTACATTTTACAAAGCTTCGAATGGAAGAAAAATATTGTTGTCTTCTCCTAAGCGAGACTTTAGAGTTGAATACATATTCATTGTCGAGAGGTGTTTAGAATTCCTCCCTCACATACGTAGTTGATCATCCTTTCAAAAATACAAGGACGTTTCTTATTGAACACAAGATTAACGATCGTCGGTAGTACATAAAAATCCAGTGACAAAAGTGAAGAAAAATAGCTCAGTAACATTCTAAAATGAAGAAATGCGGATATTTTTCAGATGAAGTTAGATCGAAAGATTAAAATCTTATTTTTATTAGTGTTAATAATGATATAAAAGTATTTGTAAATACTCCTCTCAATTTCATTTATATTTCCTCTGGAACCAATTATTATTTGGGTGTTAACACTAAAAATTAAGGGTTCCGCTACGAGGAAATTTACTATAATAAAGGAATAATTCTCGTTATACGTAGTATTACAATATAATTTTTCTTCTTCTTAAATACTCTGTTGTGAACTACTACACACAATAACGTTCAGGAAATTATAATATTGATGCTAGATATTGATTGCATTTCAGAAGTCAAATTACTTTTATTTTAATCGTATCATTGTTTAAGTTTAATTAATTTCATTTTTATGGGAAAATTATAACTGCAATGTATATGTTACACCACATTTTATGATACATATCTGTAACGCGGGTTGCATAGACACACTAATGCTCACTTAAAATTACTGATACGTACACTTACTTACAGAAGTCTCGATTTTTAGGATGGGGAATGGCGCGGTAATGGAGTAAGTAATTGCAGAAAATGCAATTTTTGTTCAACTAATGGCACTATACAAGACTGATGAAAATCACGGTCGGTTCCGGGGTGCATATCTTTTTCTTTAGGTCACTTGTAACGTGCTACTCTTACACCAAATTTTAAAAAAAATCATTTTGGTGTAAGAATTTGAGATGTTATCGGATCACTTTTGGAAAGGTAAGATACTAGAAATTAAATTCTGTATCTTAAAGTTTTCTTAACATGAAATTGGACAGGTAATAATTTGTTTGTGAACTTTTAATATTAATAATAAAATACTGAAAATATACTTGAAAAACGCTAGATTAAAACTGTGGTTTTACGTTAATAATTAATATCTTTGTGCTTTTATATTAATAATTAATAACCTTACATAAGATACTGATCTACGATGATGATAATGAGAAGATAATAATGGCTCCTTGACGCAACCAAATTGGCATCATAGCAAGGTCTGCGTGGGATATGGTGCTGTGGGGGACTTCCATCACATGCAGTCGGACCTCGCACGTATACTGCATCAGGTTCAGAGCTCTCCGGTAAGGACAAGATAGAAATTCAGCGGCCACGTACACAGCAACATTGGTACCCATGCCTCGTCAAGGTCACCGGTAATCGATCGGTCGCCCGTGAGCAAGTGGGTCGATGTGTCAACGCCATCCAATGCTGCGTTTTGCAATCGCTCATTTTGCTTTCTTAATTAATTCGTATTTAACATCACTTTTCTAATTTATCTGCTTTTCGTAACGATACTCAAATATTTCTAACCAAATTCTGAATTCATGCATTTCTGAATTCCCGTGAAGTAGAGTAACTATATTTTCTTTCGGAAAAGAGCCAATTTCTGTGACTTGTTCTGATAAATTTACTTCAAATACAGAATGAGATTTGAAGCGTATTCTCTAGACTCAGGGCATCAATAAAATCATTTTTATAACATACGGCAGAGGAAAACATACGTCTTTCGGAGAGGATTGCAAAAAACGCAGAGATGCCATAAAAATTATAATACACACGCATAATGTTTTTACATTGTCGTTCGCCACAATAACTTATTACGATTCTCATCATACAGCCTCACAGAGAATTCCCCAAATTACTTTTTTACATAGTAGGTTGGTAAACCTTTGCTAATCGGACACCCAGTTTGTGATCAGTGGAATATATAGATTATTATGTAGGTACTTACCCAAAGTAATCTATAGAAACCAGTTCATGTAACAACATCGTGAAATCTCTTTCTCTCATAATCAAATCCATTTACTTATTTTTATCAAGTTGAAACCATTTCTACTTCAAGTAAGACACAAATATATTTGTGCAAACAAAAATATTGCGCAAACAATGTGCACAAAACCATCAGTTAGAATGAATGATTTACTCCAGTCAATGTGACGGATAAATATAGAAATATAATAAGTAAATGTATATATTTTTGTTGAAGAATTCATGAGCTAAGAAAGCACTTAGGCGAATGAGTCCGGCGAAGTTAACGATTGTTTTGGTCTGCAACCGGAGTATCGATGTCTCTCAGATGAGAAACCTTTCAGTGTGATGGTTTACTTATTGATGAGCCTTCGTTGACGGGATCACAATTAGTGTTATGCTTCATCATTAACTACGAAGCTATCCGCTGCTCCGATCACTAACAAGTTACGCACCATACAAGTAAAACTATGGAAGAAATAATCTTTATTTGCTTTATAGAACGCAACCTTATTAGATATTGAACACAGAGCTTGAATACAAGTTATACAAATTAATTATCTCAGAGATGTGCTAAATTTTCAAAAATCGGTACTTTTAGTGAGGGAAACATTTAAATAAAATCAAAATACTCAACGAATAATTGCAGAACCACAAAACAAATTTTATCATGATCCAACATGTATTATCCAACTCAAAAAGAAATTTCACATCATGACATTTTCAGTTTAATGCACTATTTGCGTCATAACTTAATGGAACATGTACATGGAACTTATATTCTACGAATAAAATTTAAACGGACATGAAATTTACATAATTCTGATTATTTTCGACATGCTATTCACAAAACATACTATCCGTTGTTATTCCAAATGTGAATTTTTACTATATTCAACAGTATTACATACTCATTCTAAATCTTAGGTACAAAGTATACGAAAAACCTGTTCAGCTTGTGAGATGATTTTATTCATAATTTTCACGTGAAAAGTGACAATTGGTCACGAAATATTACTTAGAATATACTCACATAGACAAAAAATGCATTTTTGATCTTTGAAATTTGGAATCTAGATAAAAAGGCAACATTACCAATTTAATGAGATGACTCACAATTTTTATTTTCAACTAACAATAAATATATTTTAACTGAACCTCGACTTTACAGAAAAAGTGAACTATATAATCGTGAACCGATATAAACAGCAAATATTTTTTATAAAAAAGTTTTATAGTTGACAAATAGCGGAAGTCATTCAACAAGAATTAAAAATTGGATATTTCGGCTTCCTTCAGATGGAGAGCATATTGCTCTTGAGGTTAATCCGCTTATAATTTCGACCTTGCGTTATTGCTAGCGCTTCTTAAAACAAAACCGACAGTCAATTTCCTTTCAAGACTGAATATTTATGAATGATTACAATGGAAATTCTGTGATCTATTTCTACATTATTATTTTTTTGTGAATCTATTTCTACAGAAGATGTGAGAATTTTTTGTATGAAATGTTGGAGATTATTTCTAACTTAAGACTGTTAATGAATTTTTAACAATAGTTTTATGTTTCTCACATTTACAGATATATACATATTGAAAGTTTTATAATTGAATTGTACTTTCTCTCTGTAGAATTATTGAGTAGCATACTGAACTAACATCCATGTCATTCTAAATAAAATACTGTTGTATAATTTGTTCCCATTTTTTTATTTGATGTGTTAAAAAAATAGTTATCGAACACCAAAAAAATTGTAGTATTCTCATTCGCATCACAAATCATAATTTTTCACGCATTTCTCAACCTTACTGGACAGTTCAATTTTACGGTTTCTAAAAAGGTGCATTACTAACTCCATTCGTTAGCAAGAAAATATGAATATAGAAATATATATGTATCCGATATAATTAGTGATAATGGTTCATCAATTTCACTGATATAATTATCTTTTGTGAAATTTTGTCTCTCTCTCTCTCTGATATGACAGATATAAAACTCTAATATACTCTTTGAATTTTAAATAATGTGAAACTAATGATTCTGCAACCAACGAAGCAAATTGACACAATTTATGTTACGTTTCTTTTCTTGAAAATGTGTTGGTTAATTATAACTCGACAGATGTGTTTTTAGGTTCAGGAAATAGCCTTGTGTTACGGTTCCTTACCTTTCTCACTTGTGACGAAATATCTTTGTAGATTAAAAAAATTCAAAATATGGATTTGCAATTTCCGTCAATGAAGTTTGTTTTCTCATCTACCAGAATTATCAATTTTATTCAGTTAAAAATTATTATTCAATTCTTTTATTTATAAATTGATTCGTGGATTACGAGTTCAAGAAATAATTATAAAACACAAAAAGAACGGAAGATCTTTATTAAATTTGTCCCCAGGTAAATGTACTTCCAGTTTGATCACACAGTGGTTTTCAGTTTATCGTTTTTCAACAGTTTTAGAAGTATTTCTAGTGTACAGCAAAGTAGTTTTTCCACCAAAAAGCTCAGGCGCATATTTCTCTAAATTTGACGAAAGTTAGTTTTATTTCAGGGGCAGTATATTTATTAAACTGCTTCTCAGCAAACCGCCAAGGGAAAGATCAGCAAAGTTCATGGTCACAGATAATAATAAAGTGAACAAATATCAGCTGCGTCCACGAGACTATGGTTTCTCATAAGCTAATGGATCTCTGAAAGCGGAGTCAAGATGTGACGAGTATATCACTTCGTACACACAGATTTACGATGGATGAAGCATGGATGTTGAAGTCAAGGGTATATCATTTGGTGTAGGTTTCAACTGTTTGTCTTTTAGAGTAAGACTATACCTTTTTCGTGAGTTATACTGATGTCTGTTTTCTTTCTTCCTTCCGTATGAATATGATGATCCAAAAGTTTAAATATTTATTTCAGGTCCACATTTTCAAAACATCGTAATGACAACATATTATTCCTAATTTTATGACGTGGTATAAAATATTACTGGCTCTGCTCCTACCACACATATGTACGTCTATTTCTTTAATTATTAACAGCATATTTTAAACAGGTACAAAATATTACACTTCAAAGAATATAAATTCTCTAAATGTCTTAACAGAATATTATCATGCTGTATGTTATGGATCTACATAACTAGTAATCTTATGACATGTGAGGATTTAATTCACTGAATAACCTTTTCTATTTAAGTTTACATCCCCACTACACGGTAATGCAACCTACATTATCACGTCATTCCATTGTACCATAAATATTAAGGGTTACATGAAGAAGTAAACAGTTACTCAAGGATACATGATGAAGGAGAAGGAAAGAATTGTGGTCGTCAAAACTTACCAAAGAGGATAGTGAAAATAGCTTCCAATCAACACCACTCCAAAGAAGAATAGAAAAGCCGATGGATTCCACTCAGTTCCAGATTATCAAGGGTCACTGAGCACATTGGAGTTGGTTCAATAGCGCCGATTTCTAGGAAGCTGATAACGCTTTTCGGCTCGACAAGCATTCTTTGATGCATGCGCATAGCGCCATTGTTTAAACAGATGTCGCTATGAGCTTGTCTCACATGCCGCTTTGCCTCTGACAAAGTGATTGAAATACGCGCGCCTTGTTAGCAAGTATTCCTAATTGAACAATCGTTATTTTCTTACGATAATCAAATATACGGGGAAAATTAAGTATAGAAAAAGTATATTCATTTTCAATTTTTAGAGAATAAAACAAAATTGCGAAAACATGCATATTTTCTTTAAATATTCTAATGAAGATTTTTAAATTTGTTAATCACATTTTACTAATAGAAAACATGACATATTTATTCCAAAACAATCCTTTTGTAGAACCAATAATCATCTTGCAAGTTCTTTCTTGTCGATTTGTTGTTTCAAATAATCCCGGAAACACGCGAAATTGATTATCCTTACTTTGATGTATATATTGCTGCGTTCTACCAATTAACTTATAATACTGTGCTGCTAAATCAAGAAATGAAATATTCTATATATTAAATAGAATCAAAATCAAGTTCAGACAAAGTTTTCACTATAAGGATAAATACGGATCATAAATGTACAAAAAAATATTTTCACATTTTTCCATAACGTGAACGTGTTGTTCAACTTTTTAACTTTTGAGACTGAAAATAAAATCTTCTAGTCATTATGTGACCATTGATCTCTTTCATTTCATAACCATTTTTAAAAGCCGAAGTATTTGAACCAGCTGCATCAGGTCTTCTATCTTTGGTCTGTGTTTATTAGTTCCCGGTCGAAAGTCAAAGACCAAGTTCATTTACTTACGCTCGAACATATGCTCGATTCTCTACGGAGTATTGATAAAAATATTCATGTTGCTCAATTGTTTAACGCTTTCTCTGAGGTATCGCTATACCTTATTTCAAAAAAGTAACTTCTTCTAAATATCCCTGTTTCATTTCTAACCAATTACCTCAAATGAGGTATCATTACGAATATAAGAACGGGATTGTAATGTTAGATTTTGAAAATGTGCTATATATTTATTCATTTAAAAAAATATATATATTGAATTGGAATTGAGGTTAGTTTATAAACTGCCTCCCCAGTAACACTACTGACAGCCCGATGAACTGTCCACATTTACTTACCTTAAGAATGATGCATTGGATAGTCGTTACATATGTAATTTCCAGCTTTCACGATTCCACAGGTTGGTACTCTCATGTTAATGTGACAGCAAAATCTCTGTAAGGTCCTCGATTATACGAGTACATTAGTAAATATTTATGTAGTACGTTCTAGGATTATCACAATGTTATGTATGCTCCTGGAATCTTAAAAGGGCTCACAAAAATATTCTAAGTCCCGCGCTCTTAGCAGTTTGGATTTGTTAGGTTTTTCAATACCACTCTCCTGCGACGCGGGCAAAAGCTCCTCACCTTCGTTCGACCAATCTTAGGCAAACTGCTTCCATATTTGGCACACCAATAGAAGACTAGTACTGGTGAATACATCCCTATTAAGTCGTAAGGCGAGAAAATGTTTTATTACGCCGCTATTAAAGAAATATTTCGTAATTTTTTATTATACACGTCTTGGAATTCCATTACAAAAAATATTCTTTATGTTCTTAACTTCAATAAACTTTATTATTCTCTGTATTAAAATGACATCTCAAGTTGTTGTCTCACAATGCCATCCTAGGGAATAAAAACTAATTAAACTTCTCCGTAAAAAGATTTGCTTCTTACTGTAAATAACATTGTTTTTATCATAGAATTTGGATATCATCGCAAGATATCGTATGGATTTTTTAAAATTCGAATAAGGAATTACGTATAAATATTCCTATAATTTTTTAATTTTATACAGTGGCGTAAAGAACTCAAAGCTCATTGGCATGAAGTGAAGTGGATTGTCTATCATAATTTCACATAATTTGCAATTCTTTTATACTATTCTTATATGTCAATCGGAATTCAAGAATTATAGAAAACAATTGTAAATAATATAAATGAAAAACACTAAATGTTAATTCTAGCGATATTAATAAAGAATAAATAAATTACATTTACTAGAAATATACTAGAACTGATTGAATTTCAAGGAGGAATTAAGCTTTTTGTCTTTATAAGTATTACTTGCTATAAATACTTTGAAATGCTAAAGCTATAAAATATTCCACTAATAATGTTAAAATTCACTATTTATCTCCGCGAGTTTTATTATGAATCTCTTCGTTATTTCTGCTCTACCATTAAACCACCAAATATAAAAGTTTCTTTAATTCTACGTTCTATTTATTAAACAAAAGTGACGTGTCATTCGCGTGTCCGAGGTCTTTTCGGGATGAACACTTCTGCGATCTAAATTTGTATTTTAAAAGGCAGCAAAAAGTAGATCGCCATTTAAATACCCCGCATAAATCACATAAATATTCCAATGAAACACCTCATGTATAATTTCATATTTTTGTTCAACGCCTTCTGGAAATACGAAATTCTCTATTGTATTGATGGTAAAAAATTATGTTAATTAGAGATTTCTAGATTTAAAATAAGTTCTTAAAATATGATCCTGAATCTAGAATGCTGAGTCCAACTAGTTACAATAACTTTATATTTAAATTTCTATCAGATATGGAAGCAGTTTCAAGTTTGCCTACGATTGGTCGAACGAAGGTGACGAGGTTTTGCCCCTTCGCAGGAGAGTGGTGTTGCAAACCTAACAAATCCAAACTGCTAAGAGCACGGGACTTATAATATTTTCGTGGGTCCTTTTAAGATTCCAGGACTATACTTATACTTTGTTATTTGTATGTTATATTGAACTTATACTTTAAATTACGAACACGATATTCTAAACTTTTTTTTTCTGGTATAAAACAACAGGCATAAAATATGAATATTAGTTTTCTTACATATTATGCAATATAAATTATCACAAAGTCTCCTCTCCAAATTCTCTTCAAACAAACGATCTTCTCGGTTAATTCGTTTAACATTTCAACATTCAGAAAAATAAGGTTTTTGAAATAAATATAATGATATAAAATAATTTCGTTAAAACTAGTTTCCGAAATAACAAAAATTTATAAATATGAACAAATTTAATAAGAATAAATTGAGGCATAATAAAACTTTCATAATATAATATCTGCAAGTAAAGTGAGTTAGAATCAAAAGTTAATTGTATTTTTGAAAAACGTTTATAAATTAATAATCTAGTATATAAATATGATTGTTTATTTATATGGTTTACAAATATTTTTGTACCATTGTATGGTCATTTTCCAACTTCGGTGAAGTTACTTTAAATGTATAAGACGAGCCAATACGTTTTTTAAAAAAATTATACTCGTCACTCGCGTCACGCGATTTTTGGGAAATCCCGGTGCGGTTAATAGCGGCTCAGTGAGCTTAGGCCTCGCCAAGAGTGATGGGTAGGAAGGACATATCTATGGAGGTATATATAGATATTGATATATGTAGATACCTTCGTAGGGTTGTTTGAAATGGCTGGGAAGTGGCCAATTCGAACTCGTAAGTGAAAATGGGCAAGTTGAAAGAAAAATCAGTTTAAAAAAATCTCGAATACGTATCGTAGATCAATAATAATAGAAAGTCAAAAAAGACTGAGGAATAACATATTCACATTAGCATATTACTGACCGGGTGGCTCAGTATTTGAAGGGGAAGTCTTCCATGATGCCTATGGTTCTGGATTCGTATGGGTATAGAATTTTTAACACATGTCGTACTCGCGAGAGATAATGGGACACCACCATGAGCTTCATCTAGCCAACCCTCAACAAGCAAATTACAATCCTTCCCATGCACATTATTCCCTGAAATGATGGTGCACCTCGGGTGCTTCACTGAAATGTTTAAATTGTTCAAATTATTATTGTTGTATTGATTTCGGCATTACTTATTGCAACCGTAACATTGTGTTTAATTGATGAGTTGAACATACAGATGAGAGTGACGTAGATTAGAATGAGATAGAAGGATTACAGATGATTAAGGCTCTATTCATACCAAACGATACTGAATCAGGGTGAAATTGAGTCTGACTCACCAAGATTCCGTTTAGTGCTCCTCCATTCAAATACGTCCACACTCAGTTCGCGCTTTCACACCAGTCGACTCCGCTTTAATCCGACTTATACAAGTTTGATTTGACTCAGCTGGTGTGAAGGTAAAGATCGTGAATCAGATTCATCTTGATTCTGATTGGTTCACATTGGTTTAGTATGAAGGGATTAATGTTACCAGTCGTGACTAGGAAGGCGCAGTGTTCATACAGTTCAGGATGCAATTAAAAAAAGCGCCAAAACGCAATCGTTTTTCCTTGGTAAAGGACAAGAAGTGTAAAAATTGTGCGCCTGTCTTAGGTTGGTATCTTTCAGTAATGATACATCAAATTATTTTTCCACGCAAAATATCGATATAAGAATCTTGGAGAGCCGCCTTCTTCCGCGGAACAAGTCAACACTTCTGTGCTTCTGGAGTGCAGAAGCGCTGGAGAAACCGGTTTCCCTGAGGCGCCCCTCGGGTTCGGGGAACGTACCACCGGCATCGCCTCCCAAACTCGAAGCATGAATGAGAAATTATCACGGTACTGTGTGTGGTCCATAACGAAAATAACATTGTGACGATTCAAGACACCAAACTTTACCTCTTTTAAACATTCAAAACTCTTGAAACACGTATACTACAGTGCTGTATTAGAAGATGGTTGATACACGGTGTAAACTAGGAGTGTATTTTATTGTTTCTGCACATTACAAAGGAGTGCTGTATTTGGGCGAAGTTTAGGTGTTAAGTCCTAAGGATGGTTCGAATATAACCGGTACTTTGGAGAGTTGATAGCATCTAAGAGGTGAAGAAGGTATATAGAATTTGTTAGGTTAGAATGTTCAGTTTTTTCTTCTTTTCCTTGCTTGGCAAGGAGTTCCTTTGATTAGATTATTAATTTTAATTATGAATTGATCTCTAAAGTGCAGAGGAATTGTGATATAAAACATTGGCTCATTGCTCACAAAACTTTCCTTCTACTAGTTTCAAGAAGTTTCCGTCCTTAAAATGCTACATATAATAGATCTACGCGGCAGGAAATGAAGAAATTACGCAGTGGAACTTCTAAGTCGACATAACGGATATCCGTCTGCCATTGTATTATGAGCGGCAAAGATATATGGGAATTTCAAATCGAATATCACTTTTCTAACAATTTTCTCACACTTGATTTGATGAGAATGTTTTCTTGACATTAATTTGTCCTGAGTTCGTTGAGCAATGAAGTAGAAGGTAAGTTTCTTTTGTAAAGTAAAAAGTATCAAATAGACAAATATTTTTTGAAAATAACAAAGTCGTGCCACTTACCAAAATCCGAAGTCAGTCTTGCCGTATCCTACTTTACATCGTTGCCATGTGAATTTCCACTCTAATCCAAAACAAAATTGTATTTCATTTCGAAATATAAAGAAAACTAAATTCAAGTTAACTTCAAAATATTATATATTCCTAAAATTCTGAAGTTTTTTTACCCACTGGAATATGGCAAAGTTAGCTATTCGTATATAAATTTTGAATACGTAGTGTGCAATAGGTATAGCCACTTGTATTGTAACAATTATATCGAGGCCCACAATATCTATTAGTTTTCGTTTTCACACAAACATGTGTCCCACAAGAATTTTCGGACTTAACTCGGGATATTGCAATATTGTAAATGACATTGTATGTAGATTTTTTTTTTTTTTTTTTTTCAGATAAAATTTTGACTTTTCGGGAGAGTTCGAAGAGTGTAAGTTGTAGAATGTTTCAGAAAATAAAATGAATCTTATTTTATGGAAAGTTTACAAGCAGTGCCATTCATACAGATCTGGAGTTTATTTTTAGTTGCGAATTTGAGAAGACGAGACCATCTAACCACATAACGTATAAAAGTGTTTGAACAATTAATTAAATGGAATTAATTTTAAGTGGAATCGAGCAAAGATAAAATTCTTCCATAATTCACGACTGAGAAAATAAACATTCAAATATTTTGAATCTGTGAAAATAGGATTACTTCACAAATTATTTCTTACATGTAGGATAAATATTTTGAAGTACTATTCAATTGATAACGTGTTTCGTAATAGGTGAGTAATGTGACGACTATTTCCCATATCGCGCACGAGTTGCGTCAACCACGTGAGAATAATCACGAGCATATCCACATTGGTGAGCCAATGGAGCTTTTTGGGAAACGTATTGCCCAAGGACACTTGCCCAAGGACAAGTGTTTTCTTAACATTCATTCAGGTAATTCCGATTTTTAGTTACGTCGCAAATTAATACATTCTGACATTTTGCACGTAAACCAATATCACGAACACGGATATGCTTCACTTTAAGAGGATTCTTCATAATGTTTATGTTCGTTGGTTTTTATCCATTCTATCAAGGATTCATAATATTTATTTTATCTTCCTTGTGGATTCGTCGGTGCTATACAAGTATGCCTTGAAAGTATTTACAGATATGGTGTATCAGATATCAAATATATTTATATAATTAACACATAATTTGATTGAAGTATTAGTATGCGATTAATTTTGGATTTTCTTTTCCCTAAAATATTTACATTATTGATATAAATTCCTCTTTAAATCCTACATAAACTTTGGATCCCCCATGCTATAGTAAATATAATTTCCTACTTGAAAGTGTGATATGATTCGCAAATCGTGATGACTACTTGAGGTAACAACTGTTATAAATATTCTTAAATAAACATTGGAAAATTTGTTGCGAATACAAATACTACAGTGAGTGAATAATAAATAAATAAATAAATATTAGAAACATTTCAAGATCGAAACAGACGGATTTTTACGAATTATAGATCCTTAATTTTCTCCCAAGAAAAGCGAATTTATTCCATCCTGAATAGAATGAGAATAAATTCCGGAGTTTCTGATTGCCGCGTTTTGTTTTTCATCCATGCGCTTACACCAGCCAGTTGAGCAACGAGTTCCACTAGAGGTTCATTCTGCTAGAACGCAACTTCGTCCCTCACCTCCTCCAGATACGTTCTGGTTTCGTACTCCACGTGCGGTAGTCCGATTATCGCCACATGTCGAGTACACCGAAGAACCCGTTTCTTTTAAGCTGCAGGACTGACTACTTTACATGATTCCTATGTAAACTGTGATGCTCCCCATCAAATTTCTAGTTCTTACTAATCATTAAACGAAATCTTTACAACTTGAAAAATATTGTATTATTGTTAGGTGAGAGAGAATCTTCGAATACTGAAATAGTGGCAGGAAATACGGACGCGAGGACACTAGGTACGAGATCAAAGTATACATTGAAAAGGAATAGTTTGCTAAATGCACTAAAAGGAGAATACGTATAAAAAGGTCCATTTTAGGTTAAGACAAAAACTCGAGTCGTTCTTTGGAATAGCAGTATGTTTAAGTTAAATTTTTATTGCAATAAATTACTATTGTGACGAGAGAGTTCTCCGAATTTATCGGACCATAAGTCAATATCCTTGTTTAAGAGGTAGATTTTATATGAATGGGGCAGAAATGGGGGTGTCATTATACACACTATTTGATTTTGCATTTTATCTTCCCTGCTAGGTTGCACTGAAGGTCAGCAATGGAATTTACAAAATAATTCAATTTCGCAACTAAAGGTCATGTAATCACAAGAATTTCTTTGGTTTATGCTCAATGCACTGAGATAATACAATACAGAAAGAAGTCGATTTGAGAAAAATACTGGATCGCGACCCGCTTTAGGAATTTTTGTGGGTCACAAAAAAACATTTTTGGGACAAAAATATAGGTGTCTCCTAAAATCATTGGAAAAAAACACCATCGAAAATGCGGCAAAATCAAAAATAGTGTGTACAATGACTTGCCTGACTCTTATAAAATCTGTCTCTCAATTTTACATCAAGTCCCTCGTGTATATCGACGTATGTGACGGTGAAGACGGAGCCGACAGTCGTTACATAAGCCACATGGCCAAGAAGCGCAAAGACGATTGAAGGTCGTGACCGATGCGCGCTGAACGGCTAGTAGCGGACACACCTCCGCAGCGCGTGCACCTATTGGCTGGCGAGACGCCGAGCCCCATATCGCGACGTAGGAGAGAAGTGGTCTCGACACGGTGAACGCGCGCTGGGCAGGCGCAAGTATTTGTAGCGGCGCCGGTGGCAATGGAGGTGGTGGCCGTGGCAACGATGCGTAGCGGGCAGCGTGGGTGGTGTTGGCGGGAAAGTGAGACAGGAGAAGAATGCACTACGGAATCCATTGCATCCGCCATCGAGTTGCAGGATGTGGCGATATGACGTCCGGAATTCACTGTTTTCACACATTTATTACTATTACTCATCATTTCAAGTTTTTATTTCTATTTAGCTATGAGATGAAGAGAATTAAACTTTCATCGTTCAGTTTATCATAGCAAATCCAAATATAATCAGTAACATCACAGTAAAAACTAAGGTATAGTAATAACAACTCTTTGATAAAATGTACTACCCATCAACGCATGTTTCACATTTATGTACGTGAAAGGGGAAAATGTATAGAAGTAGAGGAAAAAATCGATTGAGCATTGCTTGATTGTTAACGTAATTTTTAATCGAATAGAAAACGAATTACGTCTGTAACTAACATATAACATGGCAAACCCTTCTCTACAAACATTTTGGACGGAATGAATAGTCATATTAGTCCTCCAAAACTATGAAGTCAATTTTTGTGAGCATTTTTTTGTTTTTGGATTTTATGATGCAATCTTAGAATAATTTGAGTAAGAAATCTATTCCCTGATCATGTAAGAATTTGACGACACATTTATTCAGTTATTTACTATTTGAAATTCATGATACAAATATAATAATGGGATTCAAATTCCCAACAGCTGTTTTATAAATAACGAACAGAAAAAGTATATGAAAGTGTCTGGCAGGAGGAAAACGGTGCTTTTCTCGAAGCTAAAGTGAGACGTTTGCCACGTGTCCGTCTTCTGCACACATGACGGCGAGCAGCTGTGTGGTTCCAGATAGCACGGACGCCATCCACCAGACACAATAGGACGTCTTGAACAGCTCTTCAACTTACGTTTGGTTCCCGATTGTGTTGAAAATAAAAATAAATGAGAGTAATAAATGTACGTGGAAAATTTTGGGATCTGAAATGTAGCGTGCTATTGAAGCTTATCTACATGGAGCGATAGGAGAAGGTGGGTTATGGAGGCTATTGTTAGTAGGTGGGCAGGTTAGCTGTGTATACCAACAACTTGGCCCACGTGGTAGTAGGAGTTAGTAGGAGTAGTTAGTAATAGCAAGAGTTAGCGATACTAGTAGTAGGAGGTGGATAGAAGAAGGAGGGTTCGCTTTTCAATGTCCCTCCTTTTTTTATGCTAATGACCTTGCCGTCGACGAACCTTAAAGTCCCACAAAAAAATCTTTTTTTAACCCCGCTTTTCAATCTTCTTCTTTTTTGTTGGCCCCTTTGGTGACTCAGGTAGCGTTCTTGCTCTTCACCAAGTCATCCCAGGATCAATTCCCGGTGCGTCCAGAAAAATTTGTAGCTTTTCACATGAATTTCCCAGTTCATATAGCTGTGACTACTGAAAAGCCTCCTTCCTCTATCCACCTCCTGCTAGTATCAATAACTCTACTACTAAGTACATCTACTATTCCCTCCACATGGACCAAGTTGTTGGTAAACCCAGCTAACCGGCCCACCTACTATAGTCTAGCTACCCTCTGAAAAGTTACCAAATTTGGGAAAACTGCCAACCTACTCAATTGATTCTTCCTATGTCGTATACTACTACTTATATATTCTTATATATTCTTCCTATGTCGACTTGGTGATATTTTCATCTTATACATTGTATTCACTACCACCAAACTTGACGAAACAACTTAAAATACTCTTTTTTATCCTTTATAGTGTAACACAAATTAACATTCCTTTTTATAAAATACACTGCGTAAATTATCCATGAAATCTTAATTTATTAATCTACTTTCAACGAAATCCATTTTACGGTAGTCTCTTTGTTGTTTCCATAGCGTTGGTACACCCGTAAGGTATGTGTAAGTTCTACCAAATGATGATTTTAATATCAAACGACAATCACAGGCAGTCTTAACAAGTGTGGGGTTTTTGTTCTAAAATATTGATGGTGGCTGCCCTGAAACACCACTCGAGTCCGACATCTTTGTTTTGTTTTCTGTGCCCGAACTCTCGATAACTTGAGTATAACAATAGCCTGCCACCCAACCTCCTATCGCTCCGTGTGGATAAGCATCAATAGCATGCTACGTTTCCCATTTACAAATACTACAATGGAATTTCAATCGTCTCAGCTATATGAACTGGGAGTGAAAATCTGCAAATTTGTCCTGGCCCCGCCTGCAATTGCACCCTGAGTGATTCAGTAGTAAGCTCTTGAGAGTTAGCATAAGATCTCATGAGATTGTGGTAGTGACAGGGGAATGCTGGAGTGCTGGAGGAAAACAAGTGAGCGTGCCGTCGCCGGGTGTGGTCTCTCTCTCCCAGAGGGCAGCAGCCTCGTTCGCCTTGGATATTCCATGCGGCCTACACTTCCAGCTGCTACTTCTCTTCTCCCACTCCAAGCCCTTCTTCACTTCTGACCTCGCGCGCCACTGCAACCACGTCGCATAGAAACTTTTGCATATGAAGATATCGGGAGTGTATATATACAGTCCCATATTCATGATTCATTTCACAACGGATATTATCTGTCGAATTTTTTATTTATTTCCAAATTTGTGTTGAGCGTTGAAATAAAAAGAAGTGAAGCAAAAAATAGTTTTTCATAAATGGTCTATTAAATGTTTGGGAGTGATGAACCATATACAAAGCATAAAGTCATTTTAACCCACATGTGAGGTTCTACTCCGAATGTTAACTAATGTGAAACTGAATTTTCTTTCGGATCAAAGATTACTTCACTGTATTTTTGAGGAAACTAGTTCGTACTCATAATGGTCATATACACATACCCTCACAAGATAAATGAAAAACGTATCTCTTACTCTCCAAGTTTAAAAGAAAATAAGTAATCTCACACATTTAATTTCCAAACATATTTTTGAAAATATTTCAACGTTCCTTTTAAGGTCTCCATTACAGCATGCTTCTTATCGTTCATATTATTTTTCATTATTATGTTTCACTATTATGTAATGTAATGAAAATATGCCATTGCTCATTAACCATGTAATTTTTTGAGTCGTTTGTAATTGAAAATTTGAAATCTTTTTTTATTTACTTATTCTATTCGTATTACGACAAAGAATGATTTTGCAGAAGCTCATACAGACTTCAAACTTAGCACGTAAATACATTTAGGTGTCTAATGGACGATGAAATGTCGGAAGATGAAAATGAGAAAAGTTTTCCTCATAAGAAAGCGTTGGATTGTGGTTGTACATTAGGAAGACATTGATTCCGCCAAGTCAAGAAAGTTTGATGTGACTTGCGTCAAAACGATAATGATACTAATTTGATGAACATTATTAATTTTGTCCAACTCACATGAATGACAATCTCTTAATTTGTTTCACAAGTTAATTCTTGGTCTATATCAACAAACGTGACATAACGTTAATACGTAACAGGAGTTTCTATGCCAACCCGTTATTAAAGAATCGTTTAATATCAGGGGATTAGGGCCACTCCTCCTGCCTTTCTTCCTTCGCTCGCTGGAGTGATTAATTTCATTTCCACATCGGACGACGTCACACCATTTACTACCTCTTATGCTCCAGAAGGGAGATACAAAATTCTTTTAAGCGAAATTGAAACGCCTCTTGAACTAATCTGAATATGTTACATTTGTATTGAGGATGTATTGTGATGAGAGCAATATTATAATATTGTGATTAAATTTGTTTGATACTTCTCTGTGTTACATGATTCTCACTACGCAATTTACATTTTACATTGCAATACCATATTTCAAAACAAGAAAGTTTTCTGCGAAAACAAAAATACTATTGTTTGAAGAACCTTGAATAAAAAATAGTATCCTTTTTAGTACAGTCATGAATTTTGGCAATTCCACAAGAAGGGGTTTTTCCTCAAGTTCTTCGTCATCAAATTTTTCATTAAAATCTCTGTGATGATCAATGGATCATGGATCATGGATCAAGGAATGAGAAGTCCGTGGTATTGGGAAGAATAGTAAAACAAGTCATAATACTACTAAACTTCATTACTTGGAACATTCTTGCAAAGTAATCCTGTGACGAACTTAGTCATACTTCATCATATTTTTCTTCTGTTTTAATTTATTGAGTGCTAACATTTGAACTGTAAATGAATCTTTATGTTGGGGTTCTTAAATATATATTTTTTAAATTTAAGTCTTTATTCATTTTTCATTGAACCCCAATATATGAAGAATATATTGTTACTTTTTTTAGATTTCCATACATTTTGATTTTTTTATTGTACCGAAGAGTGTCAACTTTTGAAAACGTATCTTGCAGAGGAGAAATCTGAACAGCCAGGAATATGTCTGTCAGAGAAATATTTTGTGTGAATTCTAGTCAGGGCTTGACTAATGAAACATTGGCATTATTCTGAAGAGTCAATTTGCAATGAAGTGTAAACAGAGAGAAATGATATTCTATATTATAGTTCCACAGGCAGAGAGTTGGACTTCTTGATATGTTACAAATAATAATAATTGTTCGTTCATCACTTTCTGATTTTGAGAAACGCGTAGTAAAATAATGAAGACCTACTTTCGCCGCTCTTACCGTGAAGGCAGATTTGAAAATTCTGCAAAAATGAGTCATCGCAATGAGTATTCGGTAGACACGTATGTCTCAAACAATGCGGACCCAAGTCTTGTCCATTAAATGTAAATTCGCTTCAATTCATGACAAGATGTAGAATAACTCTAGGAAGATTTGGGAGCTTTGGTAACGTTTAAGATTTTTTCTTCGTTTTGGCATTTCCGTTTCAAGTCTTGAAACTCTCCTTGGTTTACCGTGTAGAGGACGACCTTTCGCTGCTCCTGAGGTCCTTGGACTCCGACTCGGCAGCTCCGCTTTGGCACTGCGCCCAGAGACCGACTCCACCTCAAAACTCCTTATCCCTTCTCCCGCACTAGTCGACTGCCTTTCCAATATCTACCAATTTATGACAAGTAATCCCATAACTCAAATTCTGCGATTATGTCGAATAAGTTCCATGGTCACTGATTCTGTGGGGAGCAGACGGGATAGGACAGCGCTTCTCCCTCCCACTCTTTCCTTTGCAGAAAGGAGAATGGTATTACCAGTTGACAAGTCTCCAAAAAATTTAAAGATTATGAACATGAATGGTTTGTAATTTTAAATTACACTTATAAATTAATAATTGGTTTGACGAACACCAAATACGTTTGTGTTACTTTTAACTTATACTTCTGGTAAAAATAATGTTAAATCACACTCAAACCATGTTATAAATATTCATATACGTTTAATAACCTCAATTTAATTAAATAATGAATTTTATTCTAACTCTTTTTTACATTCAAGACACAGATGATATTTGAATAAATACTAACAAATATTTCCAGTAGCGTGGTTAGTTAAGTAATTATTTTGTTTCATCATTACATTTACCGTGAGTCAAATCCGTCACTGCACAGAGTAACCTAGCTACCTCCAGCGTGTACTTAAACAGCATAGACCGTATAAAAAATTGTCACTTCATAATTTTCAGATACTTGTTTGATAGCCAAGTAATACCACAATTACAAATCACAATGTATTTATAATTTAATCTTAATCTGTTTAACAATTTAATCTACCCCCAGAATGACACAAAGACCTTTTTTTAGAGTTTTTTTGTGCATGTAATTTATCCGTAGACAGTTCAAAATATAAAAATATATTTCATGAATTTTCTCTATTTCGATATTGGTGTGAAATGGTGAACATAAACTGACTACCCACCCTTTCATGGAAGCACAAGAGAAATAAATTAAAGTCAGGAACACGAAATTTTGACAGGTTGTTACATTTGTATTGTAAGCAAAGATTTTTCTAAATTCCGATTTTCAAGAGTGATTTATGGTGAAACGTAATTCTTCAAATTTATTCTAATTATCTCATGAACTAATTAAGATATCACGTTTTTTTGTGTGATGTGTCTAAGTTCAATTATAGGGAGGGTAAACCGAGTCAGAACCACAAATAATCTCGTGCGAAACCGGGAAGGATTGGCTAATTATTTACAGGTGAGGAAAGAAGATAGTGTAATGGTCCATTTCTGGTCGATATTCGATGCGACTGCTCTGGAACTGATGGTCAATATTCGATCGAAAGAGCTTTCGCTCAAGTAAACAAAATAAACAGAGAAGATACATCAAAAAGTTTGAACTTTAAAAATGAGATTTCTTACCTAATCTAAATATCTTTAACAATAGATAGGTGTAGAAATTTAATGCTATGTACCATACATACCATACATAGGTGTAGAAATTAATGCTATGTACATACATATAGGATTACTCGTATTTTCCTCCTGAAAATCTTCGTAGATTTCGTAAAAATCTGTCTGTTTTATTTCTCCTCTCATAATCATTTTCTCTTCCCACTCGTATTAGTGACAAGTTAAAGTTTGTCGAGAAAATTGAAGCAAAACAAGTTTGATGAAGGAAATTTGGTGAAGTCACTCTCATGTCCTCTCACAGCTATTAACGGGAGATCAAAAACATTATATGAAGGTGTTGGCTTTTTTGAAAATGATGTCGTGAGGGTAATGAATGCATAACCTTCGCGAGAAACTGTAACATCAAACAAAAATTAACTATACTCGTATAGTGAGGTATTAAATACTTTACTAAGGCAATTTAATAACCACATCGTCATCGTCCTCTCAATCTTTTCCAAAATTATTGAAGAACTCTAAATGAGATTCTTCTTTTGTAAATAAAATTCCCAGGAAACGAGGATTTAATACCATGGGGATGACACTTTATTTTCATTTAAGCTGTAAACTGTGTTATGATGGTTCTACATTTTATTTTGAGTCATACACCAGACCTATTACGACCTATTTAGCTAATTTCATTTCATTATCAAACTGTTTTCAAATGCGTCTTTTATTAAACGTGAAGAAAGAAAAGATTCTCTTGGCGACACGAATTGCTCAATTTTGGGAGAAAATTTTGTTCCAAAACTCATCCTGCTTATCACGACTTGGTATTAAAGAGAAAAATATTGTTATAAAAAGAATTTTCATTCCGGAGCTTTAAAATTGGTTAAATTCATGTTAAATTCACGGTTGTGGGAATACAAAACTTTGTACATCGTTTCGTAATTCTTACGTTAATACACTACATCTAGCAAACACATTAAGAATTGCATATATTTCTTCCATGTACCCTTACGTGGAGAAGACATGTGATAACTTTCGGTCAGGTGTAAATGGCGATGAGCCAAGAATCGAACCCGGGACTCCTGCTTTGATCGCATGGATGTTAACTACGAAACCATCCGTTTGCCTTCCATAAATGTAAAACATTTCCACCCAAACCTAAACCCCGGAAGACCTCAACACATCCCCATACACGAGATAAGTGAACCAGGCGACACAAAAGCAGTCAGCATTGAAAATGGTGTCAGCTATGGAAGGCGAACGGGTGGTTTAGTAGATAACATCCCTGCGATCAAAGGGTTCGATTCCGGTTCGTCGCCATTTTCACCTGACCGAAAGTTATTTCATAAAGAATTGATTCTAAAACTACGATCAAAACCTCTAAATACATCAAAATAAATTTATCCGTAAAATTACAAATAAATTACACAGTTTTATTTGGAGAGATAAAAAATTTACTGAGAACTTGAAACGATTGAGATGGGATATAACACAATAGGATATTATCTTATTAACAGCAGATAGCAAAGTATTCGTAGTTACTCATGTATCTATGTAATCTTCCTGTATTTCATGTATCTATTCAATTGCTGTGAAGATTTTTTAATATTTCTTGATGAAGTATGGAAACAGTCTTTTCCGAAGTACAACTACACGGATAAAAAAATTATTCGTACTGGCACAAAGATCTTGCAGTAAAGAATCTACTGTATTATATTTTCTAGAAAGAAAACCGAATTTGAGAGGTTGTTACAATATGTTGATCTTTTTATGAAAATTCAATAGTCTATTAAATCGATCAATAATTTCCAGATGAATATCTTATTTACAAAAATATTGGCTCTTTGTTTAATGTTGTTGTTCTTTATATGTTTTTAATGATACTTATAATAATGATAAGTTGTAAAAATAGCAATAGTAAGAATGACATAATTTCAATTCCGGAATTAAAATTTTCGATAACTTTGGAATGAATAATTATTAAATGTTGAGGGGACAGTTACGGCATCAACTGTATTTGACCATTTCATCGTATTTGACCCTTTCATACAGGCACTTGTTACGGAGAGCTGAATTTCTCGGGTTTCTGCATTTTCTGAAGATTAAGAACCCTGAATCACGTAATCTACATCTGGTCACAGTTTCGCGCTGATCTTTGATCTTAGAGCACTTTGTTCTCTCTATTCAGTCTCTTATCCTCAGATAAACCCGGATATATCCCGTTCTCTTACGCGGGAGCATTGCGAGAGCGAGGATATAGCGGAAATAGCGTCTCAAAGAGGAGGATAAGCACAACTCTTTCATGATATCCAGGTCATATGGTACGAGAAAAAAAAAGATTATTCCCTTTCAATAACGTTTCCTATTACCTCAATCCCATCGCTTCAAGAAGTCTTCATCTAATCGCCTAAGGGCAACGAAATAATTGTTACACGCGGGATGGAAGAAAGAAACTCACATATCAATCGTCCACGTGATCCATTTTTACTTTGTTCAACAAACGATCTTATTGCAAAACCATGTGACATT
Organism: Laupala kohalensis; assembly: GCA_002313205.1. Taxonomy (NCBI): domain Eukaryota; kingdom Metazoa; phylum Arthropoda; class Insecta; order Orthoptera; family Trigonidiidae; genus Laupala; species Laupala kohalensis. The sequence continues at coordinate 113,367 of NNCF01140826.1, forward strand.
AGAGAATTTCTTTCTGAGAAATTGATTGAAATGTTAAAATATGCATTAAGTAGCCCGTCTTTCCCCTCTCGTCGGCGTGTCTCTGAACTGCAAATTTCTAAATATATTTTAGTATTTAAAGATTCAAGCTGAAATATTCAACGTTTCAAAAAGCAACATTTTCCCCATGGATATATTCTGTCGAATATTTGTAGGTCCATCCTAGACATCGATGATCTTACTTACCATGAACTTATTATACTTCTTTGTGTTGAAAATGAATTAATATTCGTTATATTCACTCAGTGATCCTTCGACATCAAAAAGTTACAGATATTTAAAAAAATGGAAATAAATTCGAAATCCATGCACTTCCCTTCGAAAAAGCGATAATTGATCTGATCCTGACCAAAAAAAGATTTTACTCAGATATGTTTCTAATACGAAATTTTATGATATTCATGCTTTAGAGGACAATACAATTTTGCTTCATGTTTGATATCCAGATTTTATATTGAATGGTTTGGGTCTAAAATATTTAAAGATAATTAAAATCAAATAGTTACATATATTACTTCATATCAGTGACTTCGAAACAGAGAATTATTACTCTTATATCGCCGGTTACGGTAAGAGGTTATTTTAACAGTGGAAGAAAAAATTGATTACACAGCCCTCGTTTTATGGGTGAAATTGATTTCTTTCCTCAATCATGTTTGTTTATGATGATGCGGGAGGATCTTCCAAGTCTTTCTGAACGTGTCAGCCCTTCGCTGAGCCTCAAGTCTGTTTGAATTTCGTGACATATGAATCAAATTAGCATCGGGTGGATAATCCAGAGTTTTTGGCATGTGTTAATCCCTTCACGTTAATTGCAAGTCTTACCATATGCTTAACCTAATGATACTTAAAACAATTTCGAAGTGCTATTTACGTAAGAGTTGCTAATTCGTGGTCCAGTGATTCCTAAAGTGTGCGCTCCAGAACATTGCAAGAGGCACCGTGCTTCGGCACACGGCGCCAAAAATTAATATTATTCTGTCACATTAAATTATATATATTAATATATTCTGACGGAAAACCTTCACAAAATGTAAGTTTTGAATTTTTATCTCCACCGCTTTATATCTAGCATATTGAATAGTAATATGAAAAGTAATATATGTATAATTGTAGTTTATGAAATTGAATTTTACTGTACAGCAAGTTGTTCACATGTACCGTGCTGCCGGAAATAACATGTAAAACAAGACTGTAGCGGATCTAGAAAGTTTGGTAACCACTGTGTAATTCTATACGCACAAACCCTTTATGGCACGTCAATGGCTGGTTCCCGGGACAAAATACTGACTCGCGGACTCCACTCTGCCCCAGGGCTAGAACAATAGTACCACCCCCTGCCGTGCTGTCCTTGCAGACTACAACCAATTCCAAGGAAATTAAAATTTATCACTTTCTTTATTCTGCATCCAGAAGATCAAACTCGCATCACGTCTGACGATCGTTTACGTCTGACGATCAGAGATCATATTGTAGTTAAAGAAATGACACATTCAAACTGAATTTACGTAAAAACAAATTAATAGAAAAGTAAATAAAGCAGAGTTAATTAACAACGCCTCAACACTCCCTAAATCCAAGAAATCCCTACTAGATAACAGGCCTTCCTAATTCATCCCCGTCCTTTGCGATAGACTCATTAGTGGAAGGCTGGGGGACAAGACCAATCACTCTCATTTCTGTCGCGTAATGACAGGATCTGTCTTCTATGTATCAACTGTAATTTAGATTCATATAATAATAATAATAATAATAATAATAACAACAATGTGATGTATTTATATTAAGAGGAAATGTAAATATAAAACTTAATCTTGACAATATTTCAATCACAGGAAAATCTACCATCGAATAAAAGGTCATTTGATTTACTTTAGTGATTTTGATTCAGCTACATTTCTGACAAAAAAATTTCTTTCAGTGAGGCGTATTTGTTCCCACTGAAATTAGTTTTTGTTCAATAAATTTCTCGCATAGAAAACGTTCGATAGAACGTCACTATTATGTCAATTCGTAGAAGAAAAAAGAACAGAGGAAATCTATTTTAAGTTTCATTCTGAAGTGTGAAAGGTCGTTTTATGCTCTCCTTATCTCTTTGCATTCTTACATATTACTTTGCACCAGGATCCCGGACTTACCCAACGAAATCATAGAATGTGAGGATTATCTGAAGGTCGAGCGGAGAACATAGAAGGAAGTCGCTCTGAGAGTGCAAGGGAGTGGAATCCTTGTACGTCATTATTTTGATTTTTACTAGCTTAAACTGTGCGAATATTTCACACATTCTCAAGGATGCAAAATAAATGTATAAATTATGAGATAAATGTATCAAATTTATATGCAAACCTTTGATTACATAAGTAAATGCGATGATTATATACAAATGAATTACGGGACATTCTTATCGTAAAAGTCCAACAACAGACAAATAACATCTTTGAATAAAAAAAGATGTCAGTACAGATGACCTACTGAACTTGGGTTGCATGGCAATAACTTCTGCTTAAAACAAAAAAGACTAGTGGTTTTTGATTAATTGTAAAAATTGTTAAAATCAGAATCGAAGCTGATGCGATTGAATTTGAACTCGAGTCGTTTTGGCTTTTAAACATGCGTTTGTAAATGAATTGAATGCGTTCATTCCGAGTGTTGGACTGCACGGTAAAAGAACAATTTTTAACCATGGCCGCTTATTTATAAAAATAAAAAAATGTCTGCCAAATAGTAATCAATTTTCGATAGAAACCAGCAAGGCATGAAAATCTCCAAGCCATGGGCAAATGTTCTTTTTTTCCCTGGTGAAAAAAAGTAGAAATGACCTACTGTATACAAATAGAATATGAAAAAATACTGGTCATAAAATTAGTTCCATTCATAAACTGCCACTAATATATTAACTGCAGATAACAAAAAAATCTCCCAAGAAACTATAGGCAGTGCTTTAAATTTGGAAAGTCGCGAGTGAGTACAAGTATACATTTTCCCGAAAAAAACAACAGATTATTTAGATTATTAACTAACAATAGTCTTATCTAATTCAAGTAGAATTTGTTTCACATACTTTGCAGATCAACAATAATTCACATAATTTGAATAGTGCAAATTTGTATTCAAGAACTTACTAAAAAGTTTCGCTACGCGTGTACCTTAAGAAATAAATTATGATTCATATCTAAAGATAAGAAAATCAAAATAATGAAATCTTCCAATGATTGAAATCACATGAGATTTTCAAACATGAATTATTTATTAACTTTCTAATTCGCAATCGTTCAAACTTGTATAAGATGCAGCTGGTAGATTGGAACTGAAAAGTGTTTTTAAAAAATCTATAGCGACTTTTAATATAACTTGTTTTTATTGTTTCTTGAGAGTATATCTTCATTTACTTGTCATTTATAAATCATGAACAGACTCTTCAATTATCCATCAACGTCCATTTCTGATCTGGGTCTTCATATGACATGGTAAGAGGAATTTGTATCTTAAAAGACACTCCATTATCAACTAAAGACAGAATTTGAAATAGAATAAAATGAATAGACAGAACCTAAAAAATATTTATTTGTGCGTAAAATATAATAATTTTCTGTAATGACTTTTAAGTTTTATTCTATTTCAAGTTATGTAAACCCAATTGTAAAGAGAGTACTTTGGTTTCACAACATCCTATCCAACGTTGATTTTTCCGTTAATTTCAGTAATCGAGAAGTGGGTTTTATTTTAAAAAGCATTAAGAATTTCCAATTCAAATTTAATTGAGTTATTTTTAATTTATTTTTGCTCTCAGATGATAGAATTTGATGCCTAGACGAATTATCGGAGTTTCCGTGTGTTTAACTCCTTTTTCTTCTTCTCAGGTCATATCTCCCCCCAGTGAAGTCATGTTGCGAATAAAATTAGCATTGTTTGCGTTTAGGCAATACACTCACACGAAAACAAGTATTTGCCGTTAGGCCAATGTTTGTAAATTATTTATTTTCTAATCATTAATGTTCTTGGTAAAACAAAGTCAATGTACTGTGGGTGATAAAGGTATTCGAGTTCTTTGCAAAATTTGCAAAGATAATTGAAACAATCTATATTCATGCACATGACTGAATTTATGGGTTATTAAATTTAAGACACATTAAATGTTCTACTATTTTTCCGAACTCTTCCCTCAAAGCTGAAGTGATAAATTCAATCATGTGCATGAATATTACTAGCTTTTATCTGAAAAAGGAAGAGCCCCATATTGTTTCAATTATCTTTGCAAATTGTGCAAAGAACTCGAACACCTTTAGAGTTATCACCCACAGTACATTAACTTTGTTTTTTTTCTTAAGTATCTCTATCAGATAACTATGGAACATTCGAGTATAATGCAGGGCATTTACGTATGATGGTTAATACGCCTATCTAGCCAGAATCCTCATAAGAATGTATAATCGGTTTTTAATACTCTCTCCACTTTAGTGCGTGTTTTAATTTCTTGAGTTCAACGCTGTGTCCAAACTGAAATGTATAACATAATAATTATTTATCAAGATTTAATATGAAGTTCAAAAACATTTCCAAAAATTAGGAAAGAAAATACTAATGAGAACTTGTCCGAGAAAGATAAATATAAATGAATAAATGTACTGTCAAAACTACAAAACGTCACAAAGATAACTGCGCCGAGCCAAAGTTATCAAAAACAATAATCCGGTCACAATAAATGATGTCACGGACTCGACTATATAATGCACATGAACATTTTTATTGCAACATGTTTCGATAACATCGTATTACTGCTTGTAATACCGATTTGCCTGTTTATAGATCAAAGTCTGAAGTACATATGACTATAGTCCTTGCGTATTTGGTTGATATCCTTGTATTCCAACCGGCGGCAGCGCGGCTTTCAGAGGTTGAGGTTTAAAGCAACAATCAATTAATTGGAAGATTTTCTGTTGTTTTTGAATCGGTTTGCTTTGTTTCTTTGACCTCGTAGTTGTCGCTTGTCATATGTCATCAAGTGGTTGCTCAAGCGTTGACTTAGAACTTACGCATTGATCCTTTCTCTGGTTCCAATGATTTCATTGTGTAGCACGTGTCTGGAATCAATTTCAATTCGAATTAAATTGCATATCTCTCATAATTTCGAATATACATATTATGTTAAATAATTTTTTCAATGGACCTGAATCTGAATTTTTTTAACTGAGTTCTTTCACCCAGTATTATTATAACAATAATTCAATATTTAATGATAATTAATATTGTTATGAATTTCATTATTTGTTATGTACATTGAAGTAAGAATAAACGATTTGCAACAAATACTTCATCAAACAAAATTCAATCAAATTACAAAGAAAAAATAGATTTAAATCAACAGAGTTAATTACTATCACTCAAAAGTACAGAAATTTAATTTCTATTTTGACAAAAATAATTTAATCTGCGATATGAAATACTGAACAAGGAAATGTTGTGAAAGGATTATTTCCAAACATAGAACGTTTCTGACGTTTGCAATTAATTTTATAAATGTACTAGAATTTTTTCAGGGTGCCTCGCGTTGAGATTTGCATGATCGTCAAAATAAATTTAATTTCCAAAATTCAGTGTCAACTAACATTCCTTACAAAATATCAGTATATTATATCCTTCAGTTACCATTGAATTGAAAAATTATCTCAAATCCAAGAGAGACTTTTCTCCAAGAAATTTCAAATAACATTAAGACCTGATATATCTTCATTTGTATATTGCACTACAGACTGCCTTTTCTTGAATGCAATATTTCCTTCTTGACAAATATGAAGAAAATACGAAAGGATTGAAACAAGTTTTAAGGGATTTTTTTTCAATCATACCGAAATATTTTAGATCCAAAATTTAACAGAGATATAAAGGATTGAGACTCTCAATATGACTATTTTGATTATTGTCGTATTTGTGAACTTAAAAAAATCAAATATTTGTCCTCTGACATTTTGTGTAATTTTTCAGTTTCAAACGTTTTTCATGTAAAGAATATTTCAAGTAGAGTTTAATGAAGGAAAATATCTTAACGATATTTTTAGATAAAATGAGTTTTTTGTGTTTGAAAATAAGAGTAAAACAATGAAAATGCGACGAAACATCCCCCACTTGGTTTCAAGAGGATTTTATTGAGTCCTCCAGAAGCCCATAGAAGCAACTTTTTATGGTGGCTAGAAATGTCGCATAGTTTATGTGATTATGAGTCACCGACAGTTTTTTATTAACAAATCATTATTGACCAGCATCTTCCACTTTTTACAATTTCCTTTCCACCTTTAAATATAATATGCTAATTTGTTCTTAACTTTAGTTAACTACTAAAAACTAATATTTGTTAATTAGTAAGTAAGTTATACAATGCAAAGTTTTACTTCACCATTGAAAAAATCCGCAATATATTGAAGGTGTTAGAATATCTACTTCTATCATTACACATGGTATTCTATAATTTTTTTACGGATATTCAGTCATCTGCAAATCATTTTACAATTACAACGAAATGAACTTTCTCTAATCTGCGCCTGGCTCTTCTCGTTCATTGTCATTGTCTACATCTCCATTGCCTTAATTCAATTACTGACGCAACATCGTACGTTCTGGAAGTGACGGGGGATTTCAAATGTAAATGAATTCTCGAGAGATTCATTTCAATTTATCTCCCTCAACGAAAGCACTTACTTTCGGTTCATCTCAAACATTGCTAGATCAAATTATCGTTAACAATGGAATCTCGTATCTCTCTGAAGTGTTTATCGCCGAATACAGCGATCATCTTGCTCAGGTATTGACTATTAGTAAAAAACTAAAACCACTTAAAATCCTTTACAAGTTTTCAAGAGAATTTAATGACGCAAATCAATCCATATTTATAAATTATTTGCGTGAAGAAACATGGAAAGATGTTTACAATTGCCAAAACACCAACGACAAATTCAATGCATTTATCTCAATATTCTTAAAACATTACTACTCTAGCTTTCCCATAAAACGCAAGTTAATTAACACAAAGAAATACAATAGATGGATCACCGATTGGATAAGAATTTTTTCAAAAAACAAACGCCGTTGATATTATCTTTCAAAACTCTATAACCAACCACATGAATCCAATGATTATTTTCCTAAATATAAGTATATTCTTCGAAAAGTAGTCTATGTAGCTAAAGTAATGGAAAACGACAGGCATGTACTAAAATAGAACAACCGGATAAAAGCCATGTGGAATATTGTTAAAAATTACACATCAACTTCTGAAAATCACGAAGAAAATGTTTCTCTACTAACACTGGAAATATCGTATGAAATCCTCAGAACATCGCAAATTTGTTTAATTCTTACTTCTCAGAAATAGGTAAAATATCAAACTCACTATATCCAAATCAATGTCCAATTATATCCACCCACGTTCCCAATTCTATGTTCACTTCCGAAACTAACGCCAGTGAAGTCATGAGAATCATCAGCTCATTAAAAAACAAATTTTCAACAGGC
>NNCF01140833.1:6446-19505 GCA_002313205.1 Laupala kohalensis
TACTTTATTTTTTTAACGAATTAAATTATGAAATTTAGTTTTTAAATGGTATGGTATTATTTTTTTTAAATACATTTCTCATCTTAGTACTTTTCTTATTTTTATTTTAATACTTTTCTTATTTTAATATACTCTTATTTTAACACATTCTTATTTTAATTCATGTATGATTTTGTATATCCTCGTTTTATTTTTGTTGTTGTAATTGTTGTATATTTTATGTATTTAAATTTCTGCCACCGGACATGACAGCCCAATTGCAGTAATAAATTATTATTATACCTGAATTTATAGTAAAACCTTCCTCTCACCTTAAATTAAATCCACTCACTCATATTTTCAATAGCTCCTTGTCAGAAGGTGTGTTTCCTGACTTATTTAAAAAACGCCATTGTTATAGTACTCTAGATACAGATTAAATTCCTTTTTCATGCACGTAGATTTTGCTCCTTTTTGTTTTTAATAGTTTATTTCCAACTGTACGCCATCTTGGCACTTTGGTTGTGCACATTATCTCTGTAAACCCCATCCTGGCCCGGGTTTTCCTCCGGGTAATGGCGGATTTTCCTTGGGCGGGAATGCCATTTAATACTTTTGCTATTACTAATCTCAAATTTTTACTGCACTAATACCTACAATGCATTTTGGAATAATATATGGATAACAGTGGGTATTTATTAAATAATTTATTTTGTAAATATTAAATCCGCCACTGCCCATGGGCCCTTGATCGAAGTTGATGGGATGGTCCCTTGCTTGTTTCCGGTGAGTAACTTAGTTTATTGCGCCCCACGAGGTCATTGCAACTGCATTTTTGACAAGTTTTATTTCTATTTAAGGAGCTTCTGCTCTCTCGTAGCCGGCATTGGTACTAATATTCAGCGATGTAAGCAGCGCTCCGTGGCGAAGCACTGAACTACGCGACAGTTCACGTCGCCCCTAATGTCAGTTCATTGTCTTGGCGTCACGTATTTGTATATTTGCCAACACGGCCTAGATAAACGACCTATTTGTCTGTATTTGATATATTGTGGCAAATTGGCAAATAACTATGTTTGAACTTCTTTTTGCAATGTGTGGATGTCTACACAAATACCGCAACACGCCAAGTGAACCACTAGCATCAAATATCAAACGAAAGAAACACAATAACTTGGGACGATTTGAAATTTATCATTACAAAAAGAAAAGAAAGTGTGCTTTTGATTAAGGACTTTTGATTAGTCTGCAATTAAGATAAGCAAGGTGAGAATGAGGATTATGCCAAAGTTCATAAGAGCTTAGTTCATTAGCTGTTGGTTTTCAATTGGAGTTTTAGGGCTCGCCAACGTCTAGGTCATTAGAGCCCTTTTGTGAGTGGGGAAAATGCACCATAGGGAGAGCCAACGTGACTCTTCCCCGCGTGTGGAACTCGCAGAATAGCTCAACCATACCGCCCACTAAAAACTCCCTGAATTCACCAAATATCTAAATACAAAGATAACAGGGAAGGAAACAAAAGTTGCCTAATACATTATATTAATAAAAAATTCTGAAATCTCTAATTTTCCAAACTACGGAAAGGAAGAATAAAAGGAAAGAAGACAGGAAAGATGAAACAGGAATGCAAATTTCAAACCCTCCCGAGAACTTGTGGGAGGAGCCCCGATCTTCTCATAAAATTCAATAGTTTATTAACATTAACCGTTTCATTTCCGAGAATTCTTGGTAAATCTGCCGCCAGACCAATTTTTCTCCGTAGTCTGGTGTATTTTCTGTAATGAGTTAGTAGGTGACGCACTGTCCGAGGAGAACCCCACTCGTCTGGTTTATTAGTAGTTGAGAGCAGATTACGATCAGCTGTTGTGGAAACCCGTAGGAATATTTTCTAAGGGGGACGTAGAGGGGAGGCGTGATCGAGTCATAGGACATCACCCACGCGAAGTTGACGATTAAGAAATTATATATGTGGATGTCCCAAAACTCTCGTCTCTCCTTCATGTAGAAGACAAAAACCAATTTAAGTGCACGAGTCATTTTACTCCCTGATAAATGTCCAATTAGTAATTAATTAATTAGTACAATTTGTCAGTCAGCCAGAAGAAGCCGCGTTGAATAACTTCACGAATCAAACGATAATGGAAGTAAAAATTAAATAAAGAATGTTTTCATCGGAGAGAAAAATAGTTGAAAGTGTTCGATTTGTTTTCTGATTTGGGACATTGACGAAGACTGAAGATCAGACCATAACATACTACAGGAATTACATGTACTAGCTGGATAATACACAATATTTTAAACTTCCACCAATTCCAAATACTCTATTTTCTAATTCAGTTTCGTAATACAAGTAAAGTTCAAGTCATACCTTCACGTGTTCTCTGTATCGTTGAAAAGGTATCTCTCTACTTTTGTTACTTCGCCAGCGATTAACAAAATCTCGAGTTAAAAGAAACATTTCCACTCGAATGAGACGCGTGGAGCCTTACGTAACCTTCTAGTGGAACACAAGTGCTATAGTATGAGTAGCCACTATAGAAAAAAATCATCGTAGAAATATATACATTGGAATATTATTCCGGGGTGGGTAGAAAATATCATATTTTAAAATTTCGAACTAGAAAAAAAAACGGAAAATTTCAATTCCCCAAAATAACGATTAGAGGCTGGAATTTACGATTTCGAGCTCTGCGTCTATTCACAGGGTTAGGAAAGTTCTAGAAGAAGGGGTGCGTTGGCGCTGATGTAAAGATAGACGTAGTGAAGTGACAGGATGTGAGTTAGAAAGGGAGGGAAGTGAAATGTGAAGACCACTAAAGGGGTAAATCGAGGGTCCCGCTCGTAAGTCGTAAACATTTATTACAAACAGTTTTATTTGTTTAGTCGTTTTGGGGTCGCAAGTTTTTATATTTAATATTTTAATATTAGTTTCATCATTTATTTACCAATTCTGCCACAGGGCAGGCAAGACCTGTCTACTCGCAGTTAAATAAGTGTCGTGATAGTCACGCGACCGAGAGCGTGACACACGTCGTCGTTTAATAATGTTTTCAAAAGCTCGCAATCTCTCCGCAAACGACGCAATAAACTTTCGGATTATTAAAGTAAGACTCGCGAATGAGGCAGCGAAAAATAACTCAGGAAAACCAAAGACTAAAAGTGATAGAGTCGAGAGTGTAGAGGAATGGTTTTAGAAATCGTTCGACGTTGGCGTTGAGTGCAATTCGAGAGCTCTTTGCACTTAATCGTCTTCATCCTGTTGTTAATTACTTCGGTCGCAGAATGCGGTGATGCGACACTCTTCGAATGAAGAAAAAGTATTCGTTCTTTCTATTCACTATAGCAAACGGGAGAAATGAAGCCCATCTCCATGCATCGATAGGAGGTAGGAGATATTGTTAGGTTAGGTTAGCTGGATTTACCAACAACTTGGCACAAGTGCAGGGGTTAGTAGGAGTAGTTAGTAATAGTAAAGAGTCAGTGATACTAGGAACAGTGACAGGTGGATAGAAGAAGCAGGTTTCGCTTTTCAGTAGAGTCACAATAGCTATATATGAACTGAAGGACATTCGCGTGTGAAATGCGACGATTTTTTCTTCTTCTCGTGGCCCCATCGGTAGTCGAACCCGGAGCTTCCGTTTGAGGAAAACGCTTCTTGGTCAAAGAAACCATCCATTAATTTTTTTCTGAGTTGTTACGTCCATTCGAACAATCAATTCCAGGTCGCATTCACATATTTAATATTTAAACAAATTATTTAATACATATTATTATTTGTTTAGGAACCGAAAAATTCTTTTAATAGAATTTAGATATTTTAATACAACCAAAAACATAGTTTACAAAGCTGATAAAAATGACACATAAGGATAGGAGAGTAAAATTACTGACGCTTTCCGTTCTCAATGCGCTAAAAAATTGTGGTTCACTAGACACGATCTAGTACTTCTTCTAAACATTCTTTGCTGTTATTCTTTGCCCCTTTCTTCTCGAGAGAAAATTTGTAAAAAAATCTGTCTGGAAATCCGTCATATTGTGGAAAATGAAGTACATATTTCTAAATAATAAACAGGTACGATATAAATATAAAAATATAAAAAGTTACGATAGAGAAATATAAAAAGTAAAATGAAAATAATGAAAAAAAACAGTTGTTTTCATAATGAAGGACGTTTTTCTCGTACCTCATTGTTTTTTAACAATTTTCCTACGCCACACTGCAGTTACAGAAACGGTAGACTTTTATTAGAGACAGAACTAATATAATCAAATATCAAACATTTAAAGCTTTATCCAGATTGTATGCAGGGTCCATCAGCTTCTAAAAAGTAAGTTTCACTCCAATTTTTAAAGTTCCACATTTGTCGTGATAATTTTCATAGCGTTTGTCTACATTCTAATAATTCGAAATAGAAGGTGAATGATGAAAGAAGCAAACAACAGAACCATAATAAAAAAGCGTAATCCATATCACTCAAAACAAGGGGTTTCATTGAAATGTTATTTCCTTTCACGTACTGTAAGGACCCACCGCTGCTCACCACGAATTTATCCTTGCCCTCTCGAGCAAACTTTTGCCAGAGACCAGCCTGTACTATTTGTTGTACAACCCGACTGATCTTCATAGAATACGGAAGGTCCTTCCGAAGAGCGTAAGCAGTGTAGGACGGTTGAAGTACACACTCGGGAACTTTCCGAAGGGCCCTCCTGCCGCCGCGGAGAAAGACGGGTAACCTCACGTACATCTCCGTAAACGCACTGAACGTGATCAGAGTTATCTTCTCTCCACCTACGATTCTCAGTCTCACGTTGAAGAAACTCTCTGCGTTGTACAGCGGTTCACATTTGCGACTCATTTCACGACCGATTTGAGGATACGACTCTCTGCAGAAGGTTTCTTCGTAGGACGAGTGTAGCGCCACTTTATCCACAGCGTTCAGCACTTCCTGTAAAGTATCGACCTCATCGTGATATTCGACAACGGACAATCGACTTGCCATAGCACCCACAAACACGCTTACAACAATAACAGAAAAAAAGGACAAGAGTATCCAAAGACTTGGAAAGAGCACACCCCGTTTAGGGAAAATTCCCGTTAATACACCGCGCACAGTATTTAGAAAGATTAAAATAAAATATTTTGGAGTATGTCGGCTGTGCTCAGTGGCGAGATACATTACGACAGAAAATGAGAGAATCATCACCAACACAAGAAAGTAAGATTTCTTCGAGAACATCTTAATGACGAGCTCCATAATAGATAAAGGAAGCGCCCTTCCAGCTTCCAAACACAAATTGTCGTTTTCATGAGGATAAGTATATTCGGCAATGGATTCCCAAGATTGTATATGCTGCATGCTGTAACTGAGCATCACAGTCAATCCACCCGACATGTCTGCCAAATGTCCTGTGAAGGATCCGTTGGGGAGACGGGTCCCCAACCCTTTAGGTTCGCAGTCCACGCAAACTGCCCCATTCAGTTCGGGAACTCTTCTGGCAATTTCTTCTGCCATTGGGGCATCTCCAATGTCGCTCACAAACTTCCCTTGAGGATTCCGTAAAGTGTCTATACAGGGCCATCCCATGTACTGCAACTGTACCTTTGCAGCTGGAGGATACTGTAGGGAGACCCTTTGAAATGATCCTTCCTTATGCCATTCCCAAACGGAGGAAGATGCGTGGATGGGGGCCAATGATGAGGTAAACTCTTCAACCATATTTGGTTCAAAGGGCTTCTCTTTTATCACCAACAGATGAGAGTACGATGCCCAAAGGGACGAGGCGCGTATCTCTTGAATCAGTTCCTTAGTTGTCTGCACGGCGTCAGTTCCACGGTGACCCAAAAGCAGTACCACAAGAGAAGCTGCCCCTGCACGCTGGCCGTAGGTGGGACCAGGAGGCAATGCTCTGGAGAGATTTCGAGGTTCTGTACCAACGAACACTGTTACAGTTGGTGCAGCCATGAACGGGTACAGAGCAGTGGAGGATACGCCCAGTACCAGTAGAGGTCCTCTATCAACCATCTCATCTGCTTCTCTTATCATCTGGATGAGATGTTGAGGGTACAGAAATTCTGCACTTTCAGGAAGGAGATGTGAGCGGTGTGCAAGAGAAACGCTAGAAAACAGAACGCAAAGCGAAACCACCAGTCCCCGTGAAACACGAGCATAGTTATGAGCCATGTATTCTACGAATGAAAGAAATCAGTAAGAAAATCTTGTTTCTTTCTGTCAGTTCCGAAGTCATGGGCTCGATTGAGGGACGACATCGCAATCACAATTCATATCAGCGAAACAAATAGTTCACTGTCCCTTTGAAGTAATTTTCAATGAAGAAATGATTTCCTTCAATATCAGATAAGATAAGAGACTGGTGTTCGGAATATGTCCTTGTTAAATCGACCACGAGGTTAACAAAAAATCGTTACGAAATATACACATGAGACATACTTAAGAATCGGCACAAAGTTATAAGAAACGAAAATACGTACTGTATTTCTACTACGTGCGTCTTCTGGACTCACCAAAGACTGTGAAGTTATATAAATTCAATTTCATCTTGTACGTGTACGTTTAAAGAAACATTTCTTCAACAGAAGTGGGTGCAACAATGTACTTGCACATACGGTAGGCAGTACAGTTGTTTTACCACACGTAGGAAATACATTATTCCATCTTATGCATTTATTATTTGTTATAAATATACTTTTTGTTGAAAACAATAAATAAAATACAGACGGTTCAATTACTTCAAGAAAAGAAATTGAGTGATAAAATGAATCAGTCTACTCCATACGAGGGAGGCAATACAAGAATATGAGTATTATAAAGTGAGATAAGATTACGCAGAATGAAGTTTCCGATTCGGTTCTACATAATATCATCATATCGGGTATTTTGAATGTTCGTCTAATGCTAGAGGAGTTGGTGGTGAACGATTTTTCTTTGAAATACACGTGGAAATACTTAGCAGAGGCGATGGATGTCAAGAGATAAGAATAATGGCAGTTATTTGCCTACGTGTAGAGTCATAACACTGTCTCACCATCTGGACAGAGTTGTGGTATTTACACTTTGTATTACTTGCGCTCAATTTACATAATCTGTATTTTATGTAAGGATTCAAATTGTTTATATTTTCTTTTGTAACGAGTATATACTTCAAAACGAACAATACATTTTATACATTAACATCTTACATTGTTAACGGCCGTGTAAAAAAACAATGGGAAACGTTTTTGTTTTGTTTTTTCATTTTTATTCTCCAACTTCTCTTTTACAAAAATCTGCAAAATTTATTTTCATAAATAACATGAGTAATAAGATTAAATTGCGGCGGAATGTTCATTCTTTTCGTGAAGGTAATCTGGGTAGTAAAACATCTTAAAAATACAATTTCTCATGAAACGGGCATTAAACGATTGTTTTAAAGAAACTAATACAACTAATATTGCTGAGGCGGATGGTGGAGGGAGTGAAAAGAATAATCATTCTGTGAATCGGGAAGACAGTTGGTCAAACAAACAACACACAATTGGTGAGTTCTAATTTAGTTTAATCAACGTCCAGGTCTGTAGGTAGGAGTATTTTACTAGCTACTAGTCTAGTAACATCGTAATTTTTTTTTGTGGGGCTTTAGGGCTCGTCAACATCGAGGTCATTAGAGCCCAGTAATTTAATTAAACTAGAATATTTTTGTACAATAATTTTCTAGTTTAATTAAAAAACACTTTAACAAAATTTCCATACAAATAGATTAAATTAGTAGATCAATTAGTTGGAGAAGTGATGATAATGAAATATCATTTTTAACGATACTAATCACGATTTGAGTTTTTTTTTGCGTAGATTCCAAATTCTTAAATCAAACTCACCTAAAATGGATCTCTATGTTTATTAGTACATTGGCGTAAACTGGCACATTTCATTCTTTTTATAAGTCTGAAGAAAGTTTTTGAAATATTTTGTAAAGTGAGAATATAAATTATGAACAAAAATATTATTATTGATGAATAAGAGGAAAATCAATGTTTTTAATTGTTCCCCAATGCATTTTATTCAGTCTATACTTAAAATTGGCGTCGTTCTGACAGATGATTTTTAAACCTTAAAGAAACACTATAAAGAATTTTAACGCGATAGCGTGTGTTATTTCAGGATTGTACGTAACGCATCCTAGGTAAAGCCATTTGAATTTCCGATTTTAAAGAGTGCATGTGATTTCTAGAATTTTTGTACTTCTCATGAATATCTTCAGTGTTTGTTCGTTAATGTAGTTTATTCAAAGATATAAAAGCTATTGCTATTTATACAGATATTTCTTAAATAAGCCAAGGTCTCGTATTCGAATCTCGACCCGCCTCTCGTGTTCATTTAACGACGAAAGGAAATAGTCTTGGGCATAGTACGTTCCAGAAACCAACCCAATCTCAGAAGAAAAATGGTCATCTAAGTGATAATTAATTTGCAGTTCGCTACAGTTACTCCCCTAATAGACGCAAAAATTTTATTCAACTTTATAACGTACATATCATTCTTCAAGAGCAAGAAGAACACCAACGCCGCCTCCACGCTACACTCTTACATTCTAAAGCATTATTCCGCTAAACGATAAAATAAACTGTATAAAATCGAAAGTAAATAATTTTATTATCAAAATTGATCACTCTACATTCTCCAACTTCCAGAACACTATGAATTTTTTTTAGCCTAAATTACAAATTCGTTTCCAATTCCTGAAAAAACAATGATTTCTAAATAAATGGTCGATAGCAAACTGTCAAATGGGACGAGTGAATTATCTTATGGTCTCCGCTGTAATACAAATCGGTAAAAGGCTAAGGAATAAACGGGTGAAAATTCTTGTCTAGCGTTGCTATTGCAATGAACTATCAATCCGTAATATTCATTCAAGGAAATGTCTTCTAAAATGTGTTTGGCTCCTTTGTTGCGTTTCATTGTTACAATACATCCTACAATATAAAATACGACAAGAAAAATGTAATTTACTGAAAAATCAATCATAGATTTTTTCTTGTAAATTATTTTTATCGAAAGAGCGTGTTTTTAGTACGAAAGTGTATTTTTCATTCCTAATCATATTTTAATTGCCTTTTCTGTTCTACATCGACTGGCCTTTTACGATCGCGTGTTATGAAAAGGCTTCGCATCTTTAGGTATTTAACCATGGTTTTCATTTATATCCTATCGAACCCAACAAAGAAGCCCTGTTCACATTTCTCTAACCCTCTCCCTCATAAATAAATCCTGGGTGCATAACAGAACAAAATTACTGGTCTAGTGGTTGTTCATTCTTCCGCCTTCGGTAGGTGCTATTGAACAAGGTGCTACAGAAGTTAATAGATAATACTGATCAAATTAAAGATCGTTTATATGTGAGGACGGAGGTTCAAATTACGATATCTGGTGAAAAAGAATTATGGATGAGTCCACGTGCGACAGAACCATGTAAAAAAAGAAAATCCGTGGAATTTCTCAATTATACAAAAAGAATCTGTAATTAAACAAAGAGATTCATCGAGTAGAAATACTTTTTTGAGGCTACGTGACGAATTTTCCACACTTATAAAAGTTAATTAAATTTTATTTCTTGAAATAACACACAACATACTAATTGAAATTCCATTTAAATCTATAAGGATAAATGAAATTGCAATACAACCCAAAAAGGAAAGCATTGATACCATACAACACTAAAACACAAAGAAACGTGGTATTAAAAAATGTACCTAACTTTTTATTCTTATTTGAAGTATCTACTGAAATTTTTCAATCCACCTCTGCCTTAGCAACCTTGATCAAAGTGAATGTGACGGTCCCTTGCTAGCTTCCAAAGAGAAAATTAGTTTATTGTCCTTCACGTGGTCATACGCAGTTTGTATCTGCTTCTTTGACAAATAAATTAAAATAATATAACATTTAAAAAATGTCGTTAGGAAATTGAAAGATAAAGAATATACATCTATATGACAACGAAATTTAAAATATGTACAAGATACATAAAAATTAACAATAATGCTAATACCTAATACAGGATAATGTTGTATGTACCGCTATGTATTATTAGGCTACCTACATATATATTATTGTTGTGTTGTATAAACTAGAAGTTAGACAAATTAGCGACAGTCGACTCAGAGATATTCAAAATGTTATACATTCTTTTTCATTATTTCAGAAAAGTTCAGCAACTGATTTCGAATGTTTCGTTGCAATATTATTATGGCGTTGACTGTAATGTGTGTGTTCCAGTGTGTCGTTCATTATTTGAAAATGACGAGGTTGTGGATTGATAGGTATATCGTGTGATAAATACCAGGCTACATTCAGGCATTGCTACTTTGGAAAATATCTTCCAAGTCACAGAGATTCCAACTGCAACCCACTGAAGAACGCAGTCACCAAATATTAAGCAAGATTTACCTCTGAGAGTGTTGGTCACAGTGTCTGTCTGTGTAAATTGAGATTTTTAAATACGAAAATTTACTGAAAAATGAAAGAACAACAACTTTGTTATACCCCTCATTAGGGCCAAACTAACGAGAGGCGAAACAATCGCATTTCTTCAACGTCATAAGCACAAAAAAAAAACTTACTAATTATTAATAATGAAAAATGTTGAAAATGAGAATAATAGAATCATATCAAGAAACATTAATTTTCCTTTCAGTTTCATTTCATCCGTATTTTAATATTTATTAATTTCCAGTTCAATGTTTACTTCCAGTCCCGTTATTTACGCATTGAGCTGTAATATATTATTATCATTATAATAAATATATTCCCGCGAATTAAAATATGTATGCATAATCAATTAAAATACTAAATTGCTGAAAAAAACCTGTACAAACTCAATACTTCATTTTCCCGAACGTTTTCGTTATTTCAACTCAGAACATTCGAGTACTTTACTCGTGAAAGTGTGATTAGGTCGTCTACGGCGAGATGAGAATAACGACGAACGGGGACACAAACACGGGACCATCTACTCTGGTCGCCAACGAACGGAATATGCAAGGTGTGCACGGACTTAAGACGTGAGGAGGGAGGTGCAGTGGTCAGCACACCTGCGGCCACAGAAGAAACTCCCAGGTTCGACTCCCGAACTGTCGTAATTTTCACCTGACTATTCATGATGTGTTTCCATAATTCTCCTTTCTGAAATCTATCCTTATTTTCGTAAAGCAGAGTGTTTTAAAACACTAAGAAACGTATGAATGGACACAAAACACTCCATGTTCCTCTTTAGTATCGCCGAAAAAGACCTAACCCGTAACCTTCCATTTTAAGATTTCCGTCCCGAATACAACGAGGGAAATTGCGAGAGCTATAAACCATAACACGAAACCATAATATACATCACCCATCATCAAAGGTTTCACTCTATAAAAACTTTTACTCTTAATGTGCCCAAATGTACCTCCACGCTTTATCACAAAACTGTCTTTACTTTCCTTCGCGAATTTCCTCCAAAGTCCCGCCTGAACTATTCTCAGAATCACTTGGCTGACTTTGAAAGAAAACTTGATATCCTTCTTCAACGGGTATGATGTGTACAAAGGTTGAAGTAGACACTGGGGAACCTTACGGATTCTCTTCAGTCCATTCAAACGCAATTCGGGCAATCTCATGTACATTTCTGTGACGGAACTTAACGAAAACAAACCATACTTTTCCCCGCGCACAATTTTCCGTCTGACGTTGAAGAAACCCTCTCCGTCATAAAGGAGTTCGCATTTCTTGTGCAGTTCTTTCCCTATCTCAGGAAACGATTCATTGCAAAAAGTGTGTTCAAATAACGCGAGAATTCCCACCTTATCTAAAACATTTATCACTTCCTTCAATGTGTTCACTTCTCTGTGATATTCAACAGTAGACAAACGACTTGACATAGCACCCAAGTACGCGCTTGATATAACGAGGGAACAAAATGATAACATTACCCACAGATATGAAAAGCGTTTAACTCGTAGAGAAAAGAAGCCACTCAATAAATCTTCCAGTGTCTTGAAAACATTTAATACAAATTGTGTTATTGAATGTTTTCTATTCTCTCTGCCCAAATAAACTACGACAGAAAAGTTACAGATGTAACGAATAAAAGAATGTACACTTCCATCGAGCATATATCAATTATTAGTTCCACAAAAGATAAAGGAAGTGCTCTTCCAACTTCCAAACACACATTGTCATTTTCATGAGGGTAAGAGTATTCCACTATTGATTCGTGAGAAGGAACATGACCCGAAGCGTAACCAAACATTACAGTCGATCCATCTGCCATGTCTGCCAAATGTCCTGTATAGGATCCGTTGGGGAGACGAGTCCCGAAACCTTTAGGTTCAAAGTCTACGCAAACAGCCCCATTCAGTTCGGGAACTCTTCTGGCAATTTCTTCTGCCATTGGAGCATTTCCAATGTCCCTTACAAACTTTCCTTGAGGATTCCGTAAAGTGTCTATACAGGGCCATGCCATGTACTGCAACTGTACCTTTGCAGCTGGAGGATAGTGGAGGGAGACCCTTTGAAATGATCCTTCCTTATGCCATTCCCATACGGAAGAAGATGCGTGGATTGGGGCCAATGCTGAGGCAAACTCTTTAACCACATTTGGTTCAAAGGGCTTCTCTTTTATTACCAACAGATGAGAGTACGATGCCCAAAGGGACGAGGCGCGTATCTCTTGAATCAGTTCCTTAGTTGTCTGCACGGCGTCAGTTCCACGGTGACCCAAAAGCAGTACCACAAGAGAAGCTGCCCCTGCACGCTGGCCGTAGGTGGGACCAGGAGGCAATGCTCTGGAGAGATTTCGAAGTTCTGTACCAATGAACACTGTTACAGTTGGAGCAGCCATGAACGGGTACAGAGCAGTGGAGGATACACCCAGCACCAGAAGAGGTCCTATATCACCCATCTCACCTGCTTCTCTTATCATCTGGATGAGATGATGAGGGTACAGAAGTTCTGCACGTCCAGGTAGAAGATGCAACCAGTTTGCGTAACAGATACAGTGACCCAATACTCCACATACAAGGATCAAAATCCACATCTTGTTGACGGA
>NNCF01140835.1:0-11290 GCA_002313205.1 Laupala kohalensis
ACTTTATTTTTCTCCTTAACAGGTACTACCTTATTCTCATGCCTCTGGTGTGCTTTATTGTTCCCACGCTGGTACCAATGTACTTGTGGAATGAATCATTTCTGAATGCTTGGTTTGTGGCCACCATGTTCCGCTACACCTTCATCCTCAATATGACGTGGTTGGTGAACAGCGCAGCGCACATGTGGGGAAATCACCCATATGATAAGTAAGTATCCATTTCAAGGGTCTATATGTATGTTGATAAAATGCACTCGATGCTTTGTTACTAAAATGTATTTCCCTTGCGCAGAAACATTAACCCCGCTGAAAACTTGGGAGTAGCTGTTGGCGCTCTGGGTGAGGGATGGCACAACTATCATCACGTATTCCCTTGGGACTACAAAGCAGCGGAACTGGGCAACTACCGCTTCAACTTCACCACCGCTTTCATCGATTTCTTTGCGAGGATTGGCTGGGCGTACGACTTGAAGACGGTGCCAGCTACTATGATCCAACGGCGTGTGGAACGAACGGGAGATGGCAGCCATGAAGTGTGGGGATGGGGCGATAAAGACCTTCCTAAGGAAGAGATGAATATGGCGACAATCAAGAATAAGAAAGAATGACAGAAACTATGAACTCATGAAATAGTTTTTACTGAACTTTAAGAATATCAGTATTATTTAAGAAGGAAATCTTAGTGATATCGAAAATTATAATAATACTTATGTGTTAAAATGAGTGTTTTTTTATTGCGTGTTTGTATTTATTGATTTTGAATGTTGTCAAGATAACAGTGTTTACGATGTATATTTATTTAGAAAAGTCTTTTATAAAATTAAGTTTATTAGTCAGGTGGCGAGAATCGAGAATAAGAAATTTAGAAAAGGCCTGAATGTTTGAGTTTGCTTGTAAAGATTGGAGAATAATGACTTTCGGGATGGAGAGGGGAATATGGCGACGATTGAGGCTACAAAAACGGATGCCTAGTGAAAACGAAATTTTCATTTGAGGTAGTATATAGAGAAGAAAGTAATGTGTGTACATAGTCTTAATAGAGAGGAAATAAATAGTATTCTCTTAAATTGAAAGATTTTTAATGTGCATGTATTTATATGTACGTTTGATTCTGATGAATATAATGTAATAATTTACTCCATATATTTGGCTTTTCTATTTAATTGTTATTTATTTATATAACTATAATGACACGACATTGTTATTATAATATTCATGTGGAATATAATTATGTTATTCACATTTGATGTTAGACATAAATATATGAAATATATTTTTATTATTATCATGTATTTGTGTATTGATATTTTTTTACTCTGCATAATCACAGTAGGTTAATTGTTTATTCTGATGCGTATTAGGATGTTTCGTACGTGGTATCCTGTATTATTTCCAAGGAGCCCATGAAAACGTGCAATACTTCTATTGTAAAATAGTTTTAAACATACAGTAAAGTTTGATTTAAAATTAATTTTCTTATGCAGATTAACTTGGGTGGTAATTGGTCTACATCAGACATATTCTGTCGAACGTGGTGTTTATGTGTTTCTTTTGAATACCAAATAAGAAATGTCTCCTAACTACTTGTCAATATATTCCCCGTTTCTTAGTTCAGTTATGAGTTTTGAGGTTGATTTGGTGTGATATATCATATTTAAGAGTGAGATGATTGGAAAAGTTAAATATTTCTTCGTGTATGAAATTTTAGTCGTTTCGTGTAATTTTTTTAATGGCTGTTATTTTAAACTATTTCATGACTGTTTATGGGCTCTAATGACCTCGGTGTTGAGGCTCTAGTGACCTAAAGCCCCAAACAAACAAAAAAATGTTTATATAATCTATAGTTACAAATTCGTATAATATCGAATTATGTTAAAACAATGAATGAAACAAGGAAAACAAGTCTGAAAATTTGGGGTACATATAAAGAAAAAAATTTCGATGTCGATGTATTAGAATATTCATCACTTCGGTTAAAATACTGGTTACCGACACGTTTTTTCGTCACACTTATACTAAAACTTACGTACGTTTTCGTAATTTACTTCTTAAGAATTGAGAAGTAATTTACCCAATGCTGTAGTGAAAAAAAATAAATAAACAAACCCGAGTTTGATACATCACCGATTGATAACACACCGATTAAGTTAACACCGAATGGCTCTCTCTATTGGAAGACCTATTTGATCAAAAAGGCGGGAACACCGATATGCGTATTGCTAGCCACCACATTTCTTAACCTAGCTCGAGGTGTATCTTTCTGGATATAATTGAACTCTTATCAAATAATGTTTTTTTACATATTCTGAAAATTTAGATCTATGAGAGACTGAAATATTAACTCAATTCTATAAAACGAAGTAAGTAATTGTAGTCATAGAAAACGCTTAACTCATATGTTAACTTTACCGTCACATAGTAGCCACATAACCCAACCATTGGACCGCACCCTTTTAGACCATTCAAGGCATTTTATGATAATGCTGCTGATAACTGGATAACAAGCAAAGGTCAAACAATAACGGAATTCGAATTTGGAATTCTCGTGATAGTTGCATTTGAAAAGTCTGCTACTGCAGAAAAAGCAGTACAAGGTTTTCGTTCCACAGGTATCCTTTGGACAGAAATAAGTTTACTGATGAAGACTTCCTCCCATTAGAAGTAACCAAAAAGGATCCACAGGAAGAACATGTAGATGAATTGAGATTGATGGCTAACTTCTTATTCAAAATATAGGCATCAACAGATCGAAATATCCTATACTCAAAATAAAGCACTTCGGCATTGCTTTTGAGAAACAAAGTCACTTACATGCTTTGTCTATGTTCAGTTCTTGGCCCTATACTCTTTTAGTTGTATGTGAACGACATAACATCCTCCACATTAGTCTGCCAATTGTTTTTTTTTGTTTTGTTTTTTTGCCAACGACACTAATTTGCTACATAAACACGTCAACGCTCAAACCGTTTTGTCTAACCTCTCGCCTTGGTTTCATGCAAATCGTCTCATTGTAAACACTGAATAAACAGTGTATTTCAATAGTATCACAAAATGTTCATCCTAAATGTGTCTTTTGTTATACGGAATATAATTATATAATGTTACGAAAACCAAATTCTCAAGTGTCCATATCCAAGACTACCTCAAATAGAATTGTCACAGTGATAACTCAAATTTCAAAATGAGCAAATTGTGTTACGCATTCCGAATATATTTGATGTAATTAGTCCATATATTTCCCGTCGCGTATATTTTGCTCTCATTTAAGGTACGGTATTACCTTTCGGGGCAATTCCCGTCAGTGCATCCAAACTTTCTGAATTCAAAAGAAGATTCCGATAATTTGTCAATCTCGTCCCCAAAACTCATGTATACCTTTATTTAAGGAATTAAATGTTTTAACACATCCTTGCATTTGTATTTACGAAACGGTTGTGTTTCTTAAGACCGAATTACTAAAGTACTTGTTTTTATCGAAACTGCCTTGTTCACGAACACAACTCTCGCAAGTCATAATATTCTCTGCCCGAAAGCGTCAACCACTCTATGCCAAAAAGGGCCATATCAATCGGAATAGATCTATATAATTCCCTCTCAAAAGATGTAATTTATTTTAATAAAATGAACCTCTTCAAATCTGCGATTAAAAGTTACCTACAGCACCATTTTCTCTGCGTAGAAGAATGCATTGATTCTAATAAAAGTTAAAATGGATTTCTATTTCCCATCAAATGTTCATTTTTTAAATTTTTCTTTTAAATATTAAATACGTCAATTGATCTTGTTCTTTATCACGCCATTGTTCTGTATCTTTCAAAATAAATTATTAAATTTCAAAATTATTTCTTGCATGCTATTTTAGTTTCTTATAAGTTCAGTTTATCTGCACTCAACCTACGCACGGTTGTATACATTAATTCTGTAATCTCATCCTGACCCGGATTTTTCTCCATTTTTTTCTTCTGGTAGAGGCGGATTTTATATATAGGTTCTCTAGGCTCTAGGGGCGGCGGTCTATTGTAATAATTAATCTCGTATTTATAGTTATTTTAGTAGTTACGATTCATGAACAACATATTCCGCATAATCAATAGTTCAAGAATAATACGTACTTGTGAACTATCTTTTTGTGTTTTTTTTTTAAATAAAAATTTGTAGGTATTCTGTTGATATTAACACTTTTTTTCTCATTTATGAAGTGTGCTGGAATTTTCAATCTGCCTCAGCCAAGGGCGCTTGTTCGAAATTAATGGGATATTTACTTGCCTCTGGAGAGTAAATTAGATTGTTGACCTGCATTTGGTCATACGCAATTTGTAACTGCTTTTTTGACAAAGTTTATTTATTTATGCTATTTTTTCATTTAGTTTCATTTTTGCGTAAGAAATGAGGTTCATGATTAATTTGGAACTAGTTTATAGAATAATATCGTTAGAGCGCATGAAATTTTGTTTACACTTATTGTTCTTATAATCATACAATATTTGTCTTAAACTTACACATCTTTATCATGTGTGTTACAGTTCATGAATTATTACCCAGATAGCGCAACAGGCAAGGACAACAGTCATGGTTGGAATTTTGGTTTCTTGATTTTTTTAAAAATTCCTTTATGCCGACATCATAGGAATTACAATATATTGATTTTACTATGTCTTATGGTTAATGAAAATCCATGTGTCCATTTTTTTTTGGTGGGGGCTTTATGACCTCCCGACGTCTAGGTCATTAGAACCCTTAATGTAAATTGTGTTTTATCTGTACGTTATTGCGATGAGAGCCAAGATCTAACACCCAGGTATTTTTTTACTATATACATTAAGTACTATATTTGTTATATAATTTTTTACTTTATATGTTATTAGAATTTTATTACATGTATATTATTTTTACAATGTTATTCTTAAATTCGTATTATATTAATTTTTGATTTGTGTAATCTTCTCATAATGGGTTTACATATATAATTAAAATTATTTTATAGATAAATTTCCTTCACAAAATAAAGCAATATGATGCGTTTTAACGTTCACAAATTCCTATATATTATTCAAACTTAACAAATAACCGTACATGACGTCAATATCTGGGTGAGAAAAAAGTTACTCATGTTATAATTCTCAATACTTGTTAATAGCTCTTCTTTCCTTTCGTTTCTGTTCTCTACGTTGTTTATTTCCAAGTTCGAACTTTTAATTCCGACAGAGAATTTAATAAAAATGTTAGACAATTGATTATCTACAAAATAATTGTTATTAATGCGTTATAAAATACAATAGAATTTGTGGAAAAGAACTGAATGAATGGAACAGATTTTATTGTCTCGGGAATTGATTGATTTTGTATTAATTTTCAATATTTATTAATAAACAAACGTATATTGTCAGGGTTTGTATTGTGATATATGTAACTTCCAAGGTAGCCATTGAAACCCCGTAGAATTTTCAAAAGGTAATCGTATCGCTTTTTGGTCCTTATTTCGAAACTAGGTACGATTTTAATTCGTAATATTTTTTAATTTGTAGATGCATTTTAACTTATTAACTAGAAATACATTTTATGAATATTTTCAATTGTCCAAGTCATTGTTCTTAATTTCTGAAGAGACATTTTTATAGACTTCCCCATCAATCAACCCGAAATTTTTACAGATAGTAGGATGGGATTTCATAAAGAAAATACAAAGAATGGTGAAACAAATAAAATTACAAAATACGAATATACCCCATACTCCAAGTCACCAACTACTTCGTTTCACTGAATATATTCATCAAGATTTTCAATATGAAAGATTAGCTGTACTTCTAGACATAACCCAAACTTATGATTGAGCCTGACACGAGAGCTTGTTATTGAAACTAAGACACGCAGGGAAGCCGAAGAGTTTTGACACTTTGAAGAATTTTCTGTCTGACCGTACACTTTCAATTAGACTGAATTATGCTCTATCTAACCCGTAACAAATCAAGGCTGGTGTTCACAGGGTTCTTCATTATCCCCTCTCTTATTTAATATATTTAAGGTAGACATTTCTATTTCAAACAATAACCTTGCTGCTCTCTTAGATGGCACAGTATTTTACACATCAAGGGTCACTTTATTGTCAATTAGAAACAGAATGCAAGAACGTATCAAAGCAATTGATTTCTGTACTCAAAATGGATAATTCATTCTAAGGAAATCAGTAGACAAAATCTTCGCACTAAGATTCAGCACAGTACGTTCGTCCATATCCTTAACCAATGATCTCCATTCATCTAAAGTGTAAGATATCTTGGTATTGAAATAGATTCGTGGAACGACAATTAATTGATTAACCATCATTCTACTCACATACCCTACTGCACACTTGTACTATATAGAAAAATGTTTTGCCCTCAAATTATTATATGCCTGTCTAGGGCGACCCGTGGCATAGTGCCTAACGGGCTCGCCTTCTACCTCTGGTTCAAACCCGGTCCGACCCAAGTAGTATCCGAGGTGGTGGGCGGAGCGGTGTTCGCGGCAGGCTTTCTCGGGGTTCTCCCGTTTCCCCTACCTATCATTCCACCACAACATTCACTCATAATCATTCACCACCATTTCATTCATAATCACCGCTTCAGGAGAGGTGCGGTAGGGAGGGCATCCGGCATCCTAGTATTCCCCAGCCAAATAAAACGAAGCATCATATCCATCCTCATTCGCCGACCCCACATGAATTGGGAATAATAAGGCTAGGTAGTGCATGTATGTATATATATATATATATATNAACAAACAAATAACCTTCAAACTTTTCAAAACAAAATTCTCCGGATTGCAGTACATGCACCCTGGTTCGTAAGAAACGCATATTTGCATCAAGACCTAAATGTAGAGCCAATTTGAGACTAAATTATTAAGAATGTAAGGCAGCTCATAACCTCATCACAAACGTCCCTTTAGTAACTGGACGCGCTTTGTATCACTTAGGAACAGTTATTCCAACAAATCGTACAATACGTTACTATTTCCCTCCCACGAATTCCTAAATCGCTAGTGACAACACTACCATGCTTTACCTCAAAGGGATGTTATATAAAACTAGTTTTACCTCGCATTTCAATTGTACTTTTATATATACCCATTGTTTCATATTGTATTATTATTTTAATGTTTTTATTATGTATTTACATTAATTTGTATTTTAAGAGTAAATTTTTTTTAGTTTTTGAACTCCACTTGCATAAATTGCATTACTAGAATTTTTACGACGACGTCGAAAGCATATGACGAATTTAATTAAAACTTATAGCATTGTCATTGGTAGAGTTCCGTGATTCGTATCAATGTGGTAGGAGAAGCAAATATGAGATCTGGACTGATCAGTTGTACCTGCGTCATCCGACTAACGCCACCCCGTCTTACGCGAATCCGGAGTTACGTAATTTTTAAATTTTAATTTTAAAAGATGATTTTTAAATTTACGCGAAATTGTCGATATTGCCAGACAATTAAATTTAGTAATGGTTACTGATGACGGTCAAGAACTGCTGGATTCACACAATCGGGAGTTGCCAAATAATGGGCTCATAGAAATGCGTGAGGAAGAGCAAGACATTGAAGAACCTCATTCTTTAGAACCAGTTCTAACAGAAAGTCATATGATAGAATACCTAAATTCAATTGGAAAAGGTTAAATTTGTTGGAAAATATTGACTCCTACATAGAGCGGATTACTGCTATTAAAGAGGGAATTTAAAAACGCATTAGCGTGCTACGAGGAAATTTTCCGTAAGAACAAAAAGTCTTTGGCTACGCCGACGAGTTTATTAAATTTTGTGAAGCCTTCTACGTCAAAATAACTTCTTTTTTACCTTTGTGCAATCCATAATAATATAATTTGTAATATTCTCTAAGATCTCTCTTCTAAATTATTTTCTTTAGTCTCCGAGTCAATTAAACATAATTTGTATGTATTTATATTGAAAATTGTACCCCGACTTCTACTTAGGCTGTTATCGTTCTGTCCCACGTGTCGCGTGATTTCGGGGAATCACTGTGTTATTCGCGTGGTGAGTACTTCCACGTACCTTGTTATTTTACGGACAACGCACGCGGATTCTTGATTTTGAATACAATAGTATTCCAACTATCCGAACTCCAATCATCTGCAACGATAAAGAGAAAACTTTTATATTTTTAATAATTGTTCACTAAACTAGTATAGGTTTTTAACTGTACTGTTATAAGAAATCGCTATAGACCTATATATTTAATTTTTTTAACTGTTTATTGTGAGTTAGGTTTTTTCTTCAGCGATATGTCTTATTGTGTATGCCGTAAAAAAAACTACATTTGATTATCGGGACAGGGAGGTTTTCTCAATTTTTATTATTATAGTATTTTTAAATGGAAATTGTAGCGTGCTATTGAAGCTTATCTACATGGCGCTCCATAGGAGGTAGGAGTTGGGTGGTCGACTATTGTTAGTAGATGGGTCTCTTAACCCTCAAGCACAAGCGCCGGAAAGTGAAACCTAAACACACGCGCGGGGTGCATCCACCCCAGAGTAAATATTGTTTAAATGAAGTAATTTGTTTTATTTTTCACGTATTGTTTTTTTATCTCAAAGAGAAACATTATGTTCATGCAATTTTATTATTATTTACACGGTGGAAATCATATTATTAAATGAAATAATTAAATATATGACCCGCGCTTTTTTATGAAACTTTATGCTACAAGTGCAGAAAAAATATTATATCTTTATACTCTCTTCTTTTTCAGAATTGTAAAAAATATGTTTGCTAGAGGAACAGTGAAACAAATAAATAGTTTTGTAAATTGTATGTATTTACTTGAAATTTTTTTAAGTAAATTACACATAAAAAATTATAATTTTCTACTATCAAAGTAAGAAAAAACAACGTAAAACATGCTTTAAAATCTTGACTAGTTGTATCTAAGTGAAAAAAAAATCAAAGTGAAAGATATATATATCGCTCTTTTTTAACGTTTTCTTCGTGGCTCCTCTTCGATGCCACTGAATCAAAGATTTTAGACATACTTCAATTCCTTTGAACATATTTTTCATTTGTTTTATTATCGCAAATGTAATTTGAAATTTCATGAAGTTGGTCATTTTATTAATACGTACTTCAGACAAAATTGTAGTTTCTCGATCGAAATTTGTTCGTTAGAAACTATCAATATTTAAACTCACTTTTTTCATTGTGCTTAAGAAATGTAAGTTTTGTTGCTTACTTTAAGAATGAGTAATGTAAATCAAAATTAATTTTCAGTACAAAATAACAGAAACAATTTAATATAATCCAGATTATAAGGAAAAATATCACTAAAATTTAAAAAGTCGTTCCTGAAAAATGAAACATATCCTGATGNATCAAAATTAATTTTCAGTACAAAATAATAGAAACAATTTAATATAATCCAGATTATAAGGAAAAATATCACTAAAATTTAAAAAGTCGTTCCTGAAAAATGAAACATATCCTGATGAAATTCTTATTCGGATTATTTTTGTTATTCACCAAAACGAAGAATTGATGAGAGATAAAATATGAATTTCTAAGCGAATGGTACCTGGAAACAGATGCTAAATAAACATTCAACAGTTTTCAAGTAACTTTCAAAGTAAAACATCGAAAAGTAACTTCCTATTTAACTAAAATAATAGATTTAGGTTAACGATTTCATTCTCAGATACCGTAATTTAACTCCATGTATTCATAATAATAAATATAACAATTGTTTCAGAATAATTAGAGTAATTAATAATGAAGTGAGAATTGTACCAAGAATATGCAAATTTTATTAAACAAGGAGGAAAATTGTTAATTTAATATGTTGGATCTCAAAAAAGAAAAAAAAATGCGCGAGAAACACTGTGCTGACACGTGATTCATAGCAACGTTCGCGTGAGATTATGAGAATGGTGTGCTCAATATCACGTGAACCTTAAGAACAGCACTGTCCACTCCAAGCGTCACGTGATGTGATTCAAGTCACTCGCCAAATATTTGCGTCGTTCATCTTTCGGGAAGCACGTTTTCTCAGAAATGCGTTTCGGGAAGATGACTGAGAGGAGGAAAGACTAGACGTCGTCGTCGTCTTCTTCTTATTATTATTATTATTATTCGTATTCTGTTTCTTCTGTCAAATGACAATTGTTAATGAAATTGTTGTTTACCTATCTCTTCTCTCTTCTTTGTTGTTGCATATTTGTTTCGCTTGTTTCCGAAAGATAGCGTTACTTATCGAAGCTCACCGAATATTTCACCGGTGCAGGAAGACGCAGTCTATAAAAAACACGCGCGTATTCGAATGCAACGTTGTGTCAAAATTTCAAGTCAATCGACCAACAACTTTTCGAGTTTTGCGATCACAAACATACGCATGCCGATTATTATTTTAGTTCACATTCTCCCCGACTGGTAATACACGAGTAAGTTGGCCAAGTGTGTGGTGTTTAGTGTAATATATTTATATTAGATGGTTCCTGTATAGACGATTCGGCATGTATCGAGAATAACGGCATTCTGCATTTTGTAGAGACACCCATCTTCTTTCGTGGTTTCGGTACCATACCAGTTGCAAAAATAATAATAGGCACTATCTTTATATTATTATTATTATTATCGTCTTGCTTTTTCCTCAGCGTTGGTGGCAAAGAACGGGTATAAGACAATGCACGGGCCACAGTACTGTATTATACCGTCTATATAGGACTCAATAACTTTCTTTTGAGTTTATAAATATTCTTATTTAAAGTCAATAATCGTGCACCTGTTTTGGTATTACTTGTTATAACATTACAATCCAATAGTTTCAACTATTACATTACGTTCTCTTAAAAACCCGTAGGATGAGATTTATTAAATCGCGAAGATGTATAACCTTACTAACTGAACCCTCTAGCGTGAAAGTGTCGATTTTGTACAGCAAATTTCGAAATTGCCATAGATGAACGTAAGAAAAAAAAGTAACGAAATTTCGAAGGTTTTGTTCTTGGACACATCTTATAAAACGCGTGTGCCGATTTTCATTGCTCATCGCTCCGCGCCCGAATCCAACAACAGATTTAAGAGAAGAACCACTCTATGGTAAACTTGGATCCACCTTGAAAAATGTCTATCGATTTTCGGAAGTNTAAACTTGGATCCACCTTGAAAAATGTCTATCGATTTTCGGAAGTCTTTTGGTATCATAGCCATTTAGTTTACACCAAACAACCTTTGAAATTTAATCAATAAAATGATATTTTGAATTTTGAAACGATGTTCACAGGAACCAACCCAGAAGAATA
>NNCF01140857.1:13380-24744 GCA_002313205.1 Laupala kohalensis
TCTGATCACCACTAATCCACTAAACCTATCGTAATTAAATGAAACAAAGAGATAGTTTAGATATCCAGGATGAACATAGGTTATAATTAATTTATATTAAATGGGTGATAAGTATGATACAAATGGTTTCCGACAGTAAATGTCGATAAAATCGAAAAAAAGAGTTATTCGCGCTGAAGCTACATAGACAGTTAGAGATAGGTACAATTATGAATGGCAATATTGTTTGCCTCAAAGAGATCTTCAAAAACGTTCCCGACAGCATTTGTCTGTGTACAAAAATTAATATAGATTATCGATAAAACGTTATTACAAACAGAAGTGTTAAAATACTTCAGTTTACGAGAGTAACGTAAGAAGGACAAAACAATCATCATCGAGTTTAATGGATTATTTGTTTTGTACATTTAAAAAAGACAAAACTGTCTTAAAATCGTGAAATTTAGGCAAACAGATTACATTATAAATGAATTTTAAGGAAATGGTGCAGCCGCGTCATCGCTCAGAAACGAAGATTCGACCAGGAGGCCCTTGCGAGTTGGTGTAGTGTAGACAGTCAAGTTTTTAAAATTAAATTTGAATTATTATGAATTTGAAAAAATAGTATGCTGCACGTGTTTTTAATAAGCAGTAAGTAAAAGTATTTTGATCTCACAATATAAATAGATTTTATTTTTTCCTTAGTAAAAGAAGAAGAGTCTAAGAAAAACTCCAGGTAACGCCGGATAATCAGCTAGTATGTATACTGTGAATTGATTACTTTCGTTATTTCTAAACAGTTTTAATAGACTAAATGTATAAATTAAATATATCAAGAATTGTATATGCTCTTCAGAATATATATTGTAACTGCACAATTGTAGATTGTAACTGCACAATTGAGGGTTTCGTTGAAATACGTGCTAGGTCCATTCTGCTTGCTTATGTCCCGTGGTAAGATACATCAAGCAATAGTTAGCAATAAATCAATATATTAGTCAGCGAGGTGTGTGATTTTAATTTTAATTTGACGTGTGCTACGAGTTCTATATTAGTACAATGTCCTCTAATTGTCCCAAATACATATTTAACTATTTACCTCATGAAGAGGACGTATCAGATCTAACCAATGGAATAGAAGTTAATACGATTGGACCAGGCAACGGGGAATATTGCCAATGATAAAGTCTGACTCCCAATGATCAAGTCTGAGTTTCTTGAAGGATTCTAGATGAGGTCAGTTTTTAAGATTTTTGAAATATTTTTTTTTGCAACCTATAACTTAACATTTGTCTGTGATCAGTATCTGAGTTCCAAGATAAAAAAGCATGTAAGATCGCAAATTTTGCAGTCTGAAGGTTTATTGCAAAATATTTATCACATCATTTCATGTTTTACGGAATACTTCTCTCTACCTCTTAAAATGTTTGGATCTTGTTCGACCCATTGCCTGGCTAAGATAACGATGGGAATGCTGTATCCGGTCTCGTGAATCGAAAGCTGCGCAGAAGCTACGATTGCAGTGCAGCTTTAGGGAAATCCCTGGAGAGTTGCGACATTAACGCGCCTCCACACTCAGACTTTCGTCCCCACTTCGTGCCAGTCAACGTTCAACTCATGGTAGTTGGAGTCCCAAGCGACGCCTGTGTTATGGGGTCGACGGGGACACCCAGCACAATGACAAATGCTCCCAGCACAATGACAAATGCTAGTCTTCCTCTGACTGGCGCTTGGGATTTGAAAATGGTCTCAACAACGGAATCTTTATGACGAATTATCATTCTCGAAGTTCATTTCCATATTGAACGCACTCGCTAAAGGACATTGCTATATAAGTATGTCATAATAACTACACTATACTTGTCCTCGTTACTTAATCTCATCATAAAATTATTTATTTCCCGAAAGTTTTACCCGTTTTGGTGCAATGGTATTCACAATTATGACTCACATAATAAAATTGACATTAAAATAAAAACAACAAAGCGTTAAAGTATTTTTCTAGGAACTGAAATCAACTTATCGATCAGAATAAATGCATTAGAAGTATCTCGTACTTATCCTAAATACAGAGTCACGAACAAATACACAACCAATTATATCGACAGATAAGCTTGATGTAAAACATAAGAAAATAGTCCTATACAAAATATAACCACAATTTCTATTGAGAACTCGGGTTTATATTGTGTTATTATAACTCATAATGAAATTTTAACTAAAACGTACATTTGTATTAACTGAAAATCAATGATGTGTGCCAATGATGATGAGTATTTAGTTATTCTGGAATCGAAGAAAGGAGGATCTGAATACTTCGAGAAGATCCGTCTACCTCAGCAAACGCAGCTTGGATCGTTCGAGATTTGAACCAACATGTCCAGAGGTATTGAGCGAATGCACTAACCACTACGCCACGGGATGCCCCGTTTCCTTTTTTCCCGATACAAAAAGGAGTGTGTTGGATGTGAGGGTAGCCGTAATAAATGCGAAGAGTTCTCATGTTTGTGCCATTGGCGTTTTGCTTCGCTTTTCCCGATGTAAAAAGCGACGCTGTAAATTCATGGAATCTTGTGACAAGGGTCTCTTTGTCATTTTGTTTGTTTTTGCGTCCTCAATTTACTCGTTAAAACACATTTACAATTTCTCTTTTTTTAAGAGCACATGACATTCCCATTCTTTCAGATTTGTTCCAAATTATCAAGTAGCAAATTTATATCATAAAAAACAACGAAATTTTAACGTGTTTTCTTAGTTAAACTACCAGATATATTCAATTCCGTCTTCTTAACACAGTTTTTTAACTACATTATACTAATGTAAAGAACGGTATGTTAAAACAACTTTAAATAATATGTGAATCAAAACCAATAAGAAAACAAGTGAAAATATTGCTACTGGTGTATACATGAATATTTTTATTTTATTTTTTAATTTTTCGAAACTTGTAATGTGATTCAAATTGATAATTAAAAATAAAATTATAAAAATTGATTATTTGAAATTACTTGAGTGAAGCAGAAATGTTTTGACTAAAAGTCAAAGAATTAAAATTCAAGGTTGAATATTCAATAATCTACTAATTGCTCTTTCGATGTTACAAAATCGATACTTTGCAAAGTCATTCAAATTGACTTCTTTGTTTATAGTTTTTACTGTGTATAGAAGTTTACTGTTATTGAGTCAAGAATCATCATTTGATTTTTATAGTTACTAATGTAATATAACACACCGATCATCTTCTCAACGCCTATTGATTAATTAAATGTGAATTTCATTTCTTTATCAGTTGATAATAGTGCACATTTCAAGAAAACGTCTTGAAGGAACTACAAATGGTTCAAAACATATTACCAGTATATCTGGATACACCTTTCTTTTATGTGTGTAACTTACGAAGGTATAACGTTCACAAAATTATTCACAAATGCTAAATCTAAACTGTACCCCCTCGAATTCAGCCACCGGTATGAAAATATATTTTGTGAAGAGCTAGATTATTGAAGATTAAGCATTTTGAAGTTAGTGACCATTTCAACCTAAATAGATGATAATTTTTAATATATTGTTCTTAAGTGTTAAAATATTTTTAAAATCTCATTATCATAAGAGGATAAATATTTATGGATCATGATCATTTTTACAAAATTAATTTATTTCGTAATGTTACCGTGCATTTTCACACATACGGATGAAAATTACGACGAAAACCTTTTAAACATATTAATAATATTGTTGTTTTAAGCTTTAAATTCAATATCAAATTATTCATTCAGAAATTGGATCCCTGATTTTAACAAAAACAAACATTTTTTCGTAGCAGACCATGTGAATTCAATCGATATACTTTTTACATTAAAAAAAAATTAATCTCAACCGCAATACTGAAAAGAAAAACTACTCATTGATTCCTCCTAATGGAAAAATCACATTCACAAAATATGGATTCAATTTCACGAATCCACACCATCGTGTTACACCACAACTGAATTTTACTTCAATTTTTTTCTTCAATGCGCTTGTCGTGAGTAACGAAATGGTTCAATCTCCTTCTGTCATGAAATTTCTATGCCACAGTGGAAACACATTAACAGGCTGGAGCCTTGAAACACAGCTTTCGCGACCAAATTACCGCTAATCCCTTTCACGAAACATACGTTCAGTACTCTCGCCATAAAATACGCACATCGCATAATATTCTCGATATAAAATCGAAAAGCTATTGTAGCATCTACTAATTTAGGTTGGGTTTAAATGAATGTATTTATGAAATATATTTACATCAAATGCTTAAGGTAATTTAGATTCATTGTGGGACAAAGGAATCGTATGAAATTAATATCATTTATAATCTCTCCAGTTGATTTGTATTATTAATTTCCATCTTTCACACTGTTTATGGTATAAAATGAAAATTTAAAAATTAATTCACCTTCATTTTCTCCATTTCTAATTTCTGGGTACTGAAGACTATTGAAGTAATTTTATATGAAAAAATACGTTCGTGTTTATTCCAACTGCTAAATTATTCATTCATTATTTTTAGAATCGTTAAACTTTCCTCTGACCATGCAGCAGAACACATGAGTAACTTAATCATGAATTAACTTTAGAAGTGATACGTGAGCATTCACCTTTCACCGTAGTGAACGCCGACAATACGTCACAGTTTGCGTGAAATATAATGTCAACACACACAGTACTTGTGATTGTAAACAATACAAGTTGTACATAAAGTTCAAATAGTTTTCAACAATCCTTAAAAAAAACAATAGAGATTGCTAACGCACTGAAAACCAGGATATCTACTTTTGTACAATTTGATATTGTTTCATCAATGTTTTTAGCTGTTGGATAAAATTGTTTTACATCTGTACATTTTTAAATCGTAGATATGAAAGAAGAAAATGTTTAATTTCTTTTCTAAAAATGTCACGGAGCGCACTAACAACTCACATTTTTTCCTTTCCCTCATTTTTTATACCGTATCAAGAACAAATATAGTATTTAACTTGTTTCCCCGATGAATGTGTATCTNCATCAATGTTTTTAGCTGTTGGATAAAATTGTTTTACAACTGTACATTTTTAAATCGTAGATATGAAAGAAGAAAATGTTTAATTTCTTTTCTAAAAATGTCACGGAGCGCACTAACAATTCACATTTTTTCCTTTCCCTCATTTTTTATACCGTATCAAGAACAAATATAGTATTTAACTTGTTTCCCCGATGAATGTGTATCTAAGGATATCGAATAGACACTTAAATTTGGAAGTCCGGAAACGAAGAATGCTAGTTTCGGGAGCCTGCGATTGAGAAATTGAGGTCATTGTATGTGGTGGTGCTATTTCTTTCCCTTCTCTTAGTTAGCTCTTCGAAAGAAGGGCTTCGGTCGAAATTCGCCATCTATTGTCCTCTATCTTACGAAGACGGAAGAGGCTTACAACAGTACAAAGGATCTTTCTACGGAAGAAGCAGAGTCTTTGCACACAAAATCTTACATAGTACTTGACAGAAAAAAGTATTCCGAATATGAAACACAAAGAAAGAACATTTATTAAAAGTTAAGAATAGTGTTCGTAAGATAGAGTTCACATAAGTCGACATACGTAGTTTGTAACTGCTGTTTACCAATAAATTTATTATTATTATTATTAAATTTTTACAAATCATGTATTACATAGAATTTTTGTTTTCGTTTTACATTGAATTCATTACGATCGGGTAAACTATAGTCATACCTCATTTTCAAAGTTATTGAAAAAGTATCAAGAACATATTATTATTATTAACGTAACTTCTTTTTAAATGTTTTATAAGTTTCAATTAAATTTTTTCTTGAAAAGTTTTTAAAATATCCTTGCAAAAACAATGTTACGAGGGAAATCAAAGAAACCTTGAAACACATATATAACTCATTCACCCGTCGCAAGAACGATCTAGGTATTTAATTGATGACACTCAACAATAAGTAGTTTTTGTAGTTTGCGTTTATTTCCGAAGATTATTTTAAGGTACTTTACAAGTTTTCAAAACAGAAGGAAACTGCTGGATACACGTTTTACCATAACTTCATAGCGCGTCATCCCCAATTGTCACTTACGTGTCCTGGGACCAAAAGCTTTTAAAGAGCATCAATGCTTAATTTCGTTCGGTAGGAAATATTTGTGTTTTGATTTCAAACATACATAATCATGAACAATCATTATATGAAGAAAATTTTGTCTGGTCGGTGCTGGAAAATAATTTCTTGCCAAAGTAAAAATAAAACTCCCAACTTTTTTTCAAGCAGCACTTACGCCGGTATAAACAATATGCTTAGTTATTTTCTGAGTGTCTGCAACGGAAAGAAGGGAAATGTGGATCACATATTACGGGATTGTCCTATTTAGGGTAGTGATGGTGCCAATTAATAGAGGAGTACATGAACATGATTCAATTAATACAAGGACATTGAAAATTATGATCGAAAATAAGATAAAATTTGAAATTTTTCAAAAGATTCTCTGACGAGATTCGTGAAAGAAGAAACATAGCAAAATTCGGTTGATAATTTTATTTTGTTCGTGGTAAATTTTATTTAATGTTCAATTGTAGTTCAGTCACAGAATGATTATCGTAATAACTTTTGTAATTGATTATTTGGAAGTTGTAATTAATTGTAATGAAAACGTATAACTATTAATTATATGGTATTGCCCAAATCCAAAAAGATATCCCTGTAATGACAATGCTGGAAGTAGTGTCTTACGAGTTAACAAATAAATAAATAAATAAATAAATAAATAAATAAATAAATAAATAAATAAATAAATAAATAAATAAATAAATAAATAAATAAATAAATAAATAAATAAATAAATAAATAAATAAATAAATAAATAAATAAATAAATAAATAAATAAATAAATAAATGCCCCTCCGGTGGCTAAGGTGTTAGCGTGTTTGCTCTTCACCAAGCTATCCCGGGTTCAATTCCCGACGGGACCAGAAAAAAATTGTAGCTTATAACATTATATGTCCCAGTTCATATAGCTGTGACTTCTGAAAAAGCGAACCCTACTTCTTCTATCCACCTCCTACTGTACTTAATATTAATAACTCTAACTATTACTAACCACTCCTCCACATGGGCCAAGTTGTTAGTAAGTCTAGCTAACCAGCCCACCTACTAACAATAGCCCACCACCCACCTCCTACCTCCTATCACTCCATGAAGATAAGTTTCAATAGTACGTTACATTTCCCAATTAAAAATACTACAATAAAAATAAATAAACAAATCTGCTAATTTTTTCAAATTGAGCTTAAGAATGAGGAGACTGTTTTCAAATTTCATAAAAGTGTATTTACGTACGTTATATGCTCAAATACTAAGGTGGATGGTATTGGAGAACATTTCCCTATATATGATTTTACACATATAGTTAAAATGTAGCGCCCCCGCAGAGAGAGAGAGAGAGAGGAGAGAGACGAGCAAGAGTGAGAAAGAATGCATAGAGACAGGGACTGGCAGCCTCCCTTGTCGTCGTCTTCTAGTAATGGGAGCAGGAATCGACGCTTCAGATGTTTAATCATCCCCCGTCAGTCACGGCACCTTGCACCAGTTGTGTAGATTAAATTTTACGAGATACGACCAAATAGCATTTCACACCACTGCACTAGTTCTGTGTCAATATTGTTTTCTCGTACCGGTGACAGTGAAATGATTTTATTATACCTGATCATTCGCTTCAATGGGAGCATCGGTGGAAACTTATTTATTTAGCTCAAAGTGATTTGACAAGTTCCGACTAAATTGTGATACATACAAAATGAGTTGAAATTCTAATATCAATGTAGTTAATAAAATCAAAAGTTTCATTGACGGTTGATACAAGTTAACAGATATTATGTATTTGATTTATATTCGTAGTGGACATATACGTGAAGGAGATATATTCAAGCTGATGTTGTCTAGGCTGAGCCACATACCATGATTTGCGAATATCCTTCTTAGTTTGGTCTCAACACAAAAGCACTGAAATTTAATTCCATTGATAAAGATTTAGGTGTTGCAGGATCGACGAAAAACGAAACGATTATAATTGGAAAGTTATATCACAAAATAACAGTAATTCCGTTTAAATAATATTATATTAAGTTTTTTCTTATGAATCAAAATTATATTGTTTGGAGAGACTCAAATTTACCTGCCACTCTACAGATCCTCCATTTCTATTATTATCTATCTCAAGCAAGTATTATTAACTATATTATTAACAGACACTTGTTAGTTTCGACTCCGTTTACTCATATGTACTGCCATGATTTAAGTGGTTAATCAATTGATTAGAAATCTTTAATCAATATTAGTATACAAAATTTCAAGAGATGAAATGGTTTTAAACACAATCCTGGAAATTGAGCTAGAGGTTCTAAATTAGGTTGGGTCCCCTGAGCAATTAAATTGAATTGTATCTCCACGGAAATCATTGACAGAAATCTAATATTTGAAGAATATCCTGCCTGGCAATTGTGAGTCGCAGGGGACGCACATTAAAATTAGATTCCTTGCAGAACAAGAGGAGGTGGAACCACAGACCATTCGTTCCAATCCTACTTATCACTGTGTTTGAGTTACGATTCTATACTTTGAGATATCCCTGTGTACATGGATACAAAAGCGCTATTATATAAATACACGTAAAACACACTTATACTACGAGCTAGCTTTTAAATATATATTTTACTAAATACTTAAAATATTGAATATTTTAAGTATTTAGTATAACCAAAAAATAATGTTAATAAATACATTATGTATTTCATATATTGTAAAACATACAGTCGAGAATTAATCTTCTCACTGATATCAACTGACATTTGCTCAATTGAACAAATTGATAATATGTCATACTTCGTACTCGATAAAAACGAATGTTTACCAGTCACTTGTGTCAGTCATTTTTGGAGAAAACATATAATCGAGAAGTCTATTACCTTATCAATTAACACTGATTGAACAAAAAAAAAGCAAACGAACAAAACTATTTCTAATTAGGAAAACAAAAAATAAACTTTTGATCCATCAGTCATGCGTGTAATTTTACAAATTTAATTCTTGCCTAAACTATCGAATCAATAAACAGTGACAAGAAACCCGAACCAAAACAAAAACCAACCAGTTCAAAATTGATTTCACACTTTAGAGAAATAGTTTGAACCATCCAATGAAGTATAAGTGGTTAGATCGCTACGTGGAAATTTTGCAACATATGTCCGAAGAATTAAAAAGAAATGGTATTGTGAATGTGTATACATGTGTAGAAGCTGTTGCCACTTACGTCTACATATTGTATTCTATATCGCATGACAACCGACGATATCCAAGGCCAACACATGTGACCAGGCCACATAAACATTGGTACATAAACGTTCCATGAATCCGGAGAGCACATGCGACCCAGAGAGCGCATACGACCATGTACGCATGTCTAAATCCAGCGTATCGCGAATGTGATGAACAAATGATGCTCTCAACAACCGTCACCAAGACAGATACGCTGTTGATTTCAACGTCAGAATGCAAAAAGTCTTAGCTCAACTAGCGTCGGAGTAACATTACGTCTCCACTTTCAAAGTGTCCAAGCGACTAAAGTCTCGGTGCAGTTCGCGTATGAGCACCCAGCTAAGCTCACGCGCATAATGAACAATCTACAGTGAATCGCAAGCTCCTGCGATGTTTTCCGTCTGCGACAGTGATCACGTCAAGATTTTGCTGCTATCACCGAACCCGTGAGTTGCGACGAGAACGATTTAAAACACTCTCTTCCAGGAACATATCTGACAAATTATTCGCTGCCTTAATGGTGTGGGGAACATTACTTTTTTGCTTTGTTCTATACGAACAACGAAATATGTTTAAAAACGAACAGAAATACTACGAGCATTTTCATTATTCAGCTTCGTACTTCTATGTTATATGTATACTTCAGCTAAACAAGCAACCAGTTCCAAAATGTATTCTTTCAATTCTATAATAATTTTCCCCATGGTGCTCCTTCATTGCAGACGGTAGAGGAATTTGTAAATAAAGTAGGGTATTATTCACTTACACTTATCGTTCAAATGAGTCATTAATACACTCGTATACCATATAAACAACTAGCAGAACGTTTAGAAATATATCTAGCAGACGAAATCCACGAGATGCATTCCATGATAATTTCTTTTTCTTGTGATTCTATGCAATTCTTTGTAGTTACTCGATAAAATATTACTTCGTTGTTTAATTGTTAAAAGAAATTTTCTTCGCAAATACAATATAAAACGAATTTATTACACTTCCTGATTGTTTGTGATAGTAGTAAATTTAGATGCTCTTTCGGATGTTATAAAGTAACTTTTTCATAAAAACATATGTTTAAAAATTATTTGATCTTCGTTAGACATTTAAACACTTTATAATTACTCTTCATAACAAAATGTATTTAATCACCTTTATGACAGTATATTTTCCGTAATGTAATCATTAATGGTATTCCAGATATTAAATTTAATATCGAGCATAGAGCATGCGTTCGCTTGCAACTCCCCTATTTCTGATGTAAATAAGCACACATGCCAATGACTCGTCCACAATCACGCAAGGTGTGACGTGAAAGTTCCGTACCTTTTCCACTTTCTGACATGTTACACGTTCATCACAGAAAAATATTAATTTTTGCTCACTTTGTATTCGACAGCTCAGAGGTGGGACACTGGGACAGTAATCATGGATCATGCAACGAACTGTGGAATGTGAGATTGCTTACATGAGTACTAGTACTCAGTATACTAGTACGGTCTTCGCTCATCTCACTTTGACGTACAACGTTCGTATAAAAGTAATGAAACGAAATTCGAAGAAAAGATTGGTGAAGATAATGCTTCAAACCATTAAATTGTTAATAACCTTGGGCGATGACACACTTCTGCCAATTATTTTTCCACCCTCGGAAGGCGGCCTGGAAGTCCTTTCTCGGAATGCCCTTCAAGCAGCGCGTCGAAGCCGCTTTGACTTATTCTACGATCCCAGCGGAGTCGATTGACGTTGTCTTCAATCGGAGAAACGAAATAAGAAAATACATCAGGGCC
The DNA here is from genome assembly GCA_002313205.1 of Laupala kohalensis. Taxonomy (NCBI): domain Eukaryota; kingdom Metazoa; phylum Arthropoda; class Insecta; order Orthoptera; family Trigonidiidae; genus Laupala; species Laupala kohalensis. The sequence goes on from NNCF01140857.1 coordinate 24,478, forward strand.
ATATGGTGACTGTAGGGCTGCTGAAGAAGCGTTGCAATTCCGTTCTGGGTCAAGTAATCATTGAGTGACTTGGTGCATTGTCATGATGCAGCTTCCAACAGCCACCAATGCCTGATTCGCCCATTCCTTCAATTGTTTTCGTACTTTCACATTAAATGCACCCAAAGACAATGAGCACTGTTATTCAAGGCACTATACCTGCACTATTATTTGTGGATGACTTAAACATCTTCTTTAAATCCGTAGTGGAACTCCAAAGCTGTCTCT
>NNCF01140881.1:0-12021 GCA_002313205.1 Laupala kohalensis
CTGGGTGCAATTTATCCCTGTAGGCTGTCATCTATATCTTGAGTTTTGTGATTTATTTATAGGTGAGCCTGATAAATATATTGAATCCCTTTCATACGCACTCGACTTTTCCCTGCTAAAGTGGTCTCAGGTAAAATTGGGTTACCCCCCTGAGAAACAATTTCAGCAGATACGCCTTCAGATGTTGGTTGGTTATCTTCATTTGCGGCTGTAGTAATTTGGGGTTCCCCGGTGCCTGCCTGCCTGCCTGCTCATCAAAGCACCATCAGCGGTCCGCATGCTGCTACACCCAGCGCTAGCTACAAGCGTGCCTCGGCGATCCCCAGGCAGCGGCATTATAATAACTATTCCTTAATCGTTTGTCCATGAAAGGGTGTTTACTTTTTATACCTACAGCCAGGTTTCCCCCAAACTGGAGGACCAGTGACAATTCTGACGGTTACTATACCTTGGCGACAGGGTAAGGGAAGTAGGTTATTATTATTAATTTTAGAAGAGTGAATCCTTTTATGGATACCAGTGAGGCTGGTTATGTCGGACTCCCAGTCATGGTGTATTTACTAAATCTCTGAACCTCTGCCTTCCTATTGCCTTGTAGTCCTCTCCGTAGAAAACCGTCGCTAGACATTACTTCGCGGAGGGGACTGGCGTTTAGCTCGAGTTCTTACATTTGGTTTCTCTCATCTTTCTTTTGTAGGATATTAGTAAGCATTGCTTTGAGTATCTTCCAATTTTCTTTAGAGGACAGCTTCAGTGGTACCATATTTACAGAGGATATGTCTACCCTGAGTTTTGCTCTCGCTATATCCCTTTCCGTTTCCCATGCAGTACACTCAAATAATGTGTGAATGGGGTCATCTACCTCATAGAGACAGTAATCACAGTTCGGGTTGACTACATACTTGAAGTCACACAGATATTTGTTGAAGCAACCGTGTCCAGTTAATGGCTGTGACAAGTAGTAGACTTCCCCATGTTCTCTTTTCATCCAACCTTTTTGTCTAGGAATCATTTGGTAAGTCCATCTGCCTTTGGTGTTCTGGTCCAAGCTTTCTTGCCATACTTTCAGGAGAATGTTCCTTTTTTCCACCTGAATTGCAGAGATCTGTCCGGGAGTGTACGGACTACCTTGCCGTTTCAGGTCTTTTTGGGCAAGGTAAACTTGCTTCCTTTCCTCCGCTAGTGGGTCTGTTGGTGGGACTCGAGCCAATACTAGCGCCGCGCTGTCGGATACAGTGCGGTAGGTCGATACAATCCTGACAGCCATTCTTCTTTGTATCTGGCTATATTATCTCTTTATGGATTGTTTCTCGAGAGATAAAATGGCATGGGTCTAGAGAAAAGAGTCCATTCCCCTGTCAATTTTCTAGAGATAAAACTTTTTTAACTGTATGAGATGTTGCAATAATCATGGCTTTTTGCAGAAATATGTAAATGTGTTTGGGTAAATTTAATGTTTTAAAACTGGATTGTATAGTTTTTGGAATTACTCCTATTGCAGAGATTACTATTGGGTCTATATGGACTTGTTTCACCTTCCAGATTTTATGAATTTCCTGAGAATGGGGGATGTATTTTGAAATTTTCTCAGCTATTTGCTTGTGTACGTTATTTGTGTTTGGNTCTCAGCTATTTGCTTGTGTACGTTATTTGTGTTTGGCACTGCAATGTCTATGAGGAATGTGGCCTTACTACTTTGGTCAATGAACGTTATATCTGGACAGTTGTGGTGGATGGATTTGTCAGTGAGTATGACTCCATCAAAATATAATTAATGGGTATATTCTCTAACACTGTCTGTGGTTGACACTTGTAACTTCGGGTTTTATTTTGAGTGAGTTTGTATTTATCCGAAAATTTTTCATGAATGAGCTGTGCCACCAAGTTGTGCCTGTGCAAGTAATCTATCTGAGCAAAACGTTTGCATCCTGCAGTGATGTGTTGAATAGTTTCCTTCACGAGATGGCATTGGCGACATTTGCTGTCGCCTACAGTGGGGTCTTTTAGGATATATCTCTTAATTAGAAAGTTGATAATTTGGTCTTGAATTCCGAACACATACCCTTCTGTCTCGGCAAACAGATCGCCCTTTACTAGCCATATGCTAGATGCTTCGTGGTCTACCCCTGGTTGGTGTAGGTGATTGTAATGTCTTCCATGCAGTTGTTTCTCCTTCCGGATACAATTTCCCTCTGAGCTCTGGTGCTCTGTGCAACCCACGTCCGACTTTGCCAACCTTAAAGGGGTGTACAATTTATCGCTTTACGCTACTGATTGATGTAAAGGCGACTGGTGTTTTTTACGATGGAAGTATATCTTGCAGGGAATTAATTTGTTGACTGTGTAGCCTTGATATGTCTAACAGACGTCCTCCTTGCATTTTTTGAGATAAACAATATTTCAATAGAGGATTTGGGGTGGTGCACTATATTTTGTGTCATTAATACCATGGACTTTCTTTGAATATCCTATATATCAGTGTTCGACCGCGATATGATTCCAGAGGTGTATATCAGTACAGGCATTGCTAAGGTGTTAATAGCTTTAATCATGTTCTTTGATCCTTATTCAGATTGTACTACCTTCTTAATCCTCAGACACTTCTCTAGCAGATGATGTTTGATAATAGAGTGCTTGATCATCTTTCCTTGGAAAAACCGTAGATATATGTAGGTTTCATTTTTATTTAACGATGTTATGGCAAAATCATTTTCTATTTTTTTATTTGCAGCATCTATTTTTCCTTTATGTGTAGAGTTTTGCATTTATCGAGGCCAGAAATCTTTTCAATATCAGCAGAGAAGTCAGCTGTAATATTAAGAAATTGATTAAGCTGAGTTTCATTGAAAGCATACAATTTTATGTCGTCCATATAGAAAAGATGAGATAAGAGTATGGGTTGAGTGACCAGATTTTATTAGAAATCCATAACGTGTTTAACTGAGCTGTCTAGATAGAGGATTTATGGCGAGGCAAAATAGCAGTGTGCTTTCATGGCGAATCTCCCTAGAAGATGCGTCTTTTTATTGGGATCTCTCCAGAGCATATTGTTTTGTTTTGTACGTAGGTTCAAAATTGTCCTCCATTTAGACATGCGGCAATCTAACCACGTTTCGGTGACTGAACAGATCTTATAAATTTTAAGGATTTCTATTAACAAGGAATGTGGAAGACTGTCAAATTCCTTCAGATAATCGATGTAAGCCATGTGGATGTTCCTCTGGCTCTTCCAAGCTTGACTTGTGGCAACATTGTCTATTATCAGCTGTTCTTTGCATCCCATATGGTTTCTGCAGCATCTCTTTTGCTCTTCAGTAAGAATTTTGTTTTGTTCCAAATATACGTATATTCTATTGGTGGGATATTTTGTTAGTACTTTATACAAAGTTGGGTGGCAAGTAATAGGTTTATAGTTCTCTACATTTTTCTTATCTTTTCCTTTACTTTTAAGGAATGTGATTCCGAATGTTAAAAACATTGACATGTCTTCGGGATGTTTTGTCATTTGAGTAAGGCAAGTTGCAAGATATTGATGGATGCACATATGTTGTTTGATCCAGAAATTATGAAGGTTATGTTTACCAGGCCTCTTCCAGTTGTGTAAATGCCGTAGCATTTCTTTATTTTTACTATTATTGTCATTATTATTATAATTTTTTATCTCGGCTAATGCTGGCATCCTTCTTACAGCTGGGAATGAAACACATTCCTAGGATTGGATATAATGCATGTAGCAGCTACAATACTTTTTTCAGGTTGTGGGATTGTATGATGTCTATTTTTATTTTCCACATTCTCTGAATTTCTATTTTTAAGTCTGTGTATTTTAGTATTTTTTCGGCCTTTTTTCGTGAGATGTCCATTTCTTTAGGCACTGCAATATCTATTAATCGACAAGATTTGTCTCTATTGTTTCGCACTATAATACCAGGTTTGTTAGCAGCTACTGATGTATCAGTTGCTACTTGCTGTATCCAAATGATAGTTATGTCTTCTTTGGTCATAACTGGTTGTGGATTATGTGTGCACAGTTGACATTACTATACATATTTTCTTTAAAAAGTGTTTCCTATATTATCTGGTTTTGAGGAGATGGTCCTGTGCTGCTACCAGGAGGATCTCCGTTTTTCCCTTGAGATGACCTGCTGCCAACCAGTTAAATCATTTTTCTCTGTCTATCAATATGTCTTGCATCATGTGCATTGACTGTCCATACATAGGTTTAATTCTCCTTTTGTCAGAAATTGTGTTTTTGATTTTCGCCTTGAAATTTAATTGGTTGTCTTTAATTATGATCTTTTCTACTGCTTGTTATTCTGTTTCTATAGATTTAATATATTTTAATGCATTTTTCTTAATTGAGTTTGTACTATTTCTTTGTTGGTCACACTTCTATGAGAGTCTGAAATAAGGATCATTGGTACTTTGGTAGATATAATAGTGTAGATTTTCATTTGCTATTTTGTATAGTGTTTCTATCTGTATTACACCCCGTCCTCCTTTCATTCTTGGCATGTTCAGTTTATCAATATCAGCTTTTGGGTGATGATGTCCATGTAGAGTTAGCAATTTTCTAGTTTTCCTGTCAATTTGCCTCAATTCTTCTATTCGCCAATTCATTACTCCGAAGTTGTATTACAGAACTGGTGCTACATAAAAATTAATTTCTGTGAATTTGTTTTTTGCATTAAAACTTGTTTGTAGAACTTTCCTAGTTCTTCTAATGTATTGTTTTCAACCTATTTTTGATTTGATTATGATCCATACCATCACTTTCTTCTATTCTCAAATATGTGTATATGTATTCTGGTTCTAATTGTTGAATGTTTGTACAAGTGTTGTAATTCTCTTGTGAGTTGTTACACAATTTTCTATATTTTAGAATCGCTGATGAGCATTTATCCATTTCGAAAATCATACCAATGCCCTCACTCATTACCTTGATTGCTTTTATTTGTGTTTCAATCTCTCTCAGNGATTGCTTTTATTTGTGTTTCAATCTTTCTCAGATTTTGCAAAAGATTTATAATCATCCATGTGCAATAGATGGTTTATTTTAATTTCCGTTTGGTCAAAAGTATATTTTAATTTACTTGTTTCTAGCTCTTGTGAGAGGAATGAGGGCTATCCAGAAGAGTAATGGTGATAGTGCATCTCCTTGGAAGATGCAATTATCGGGGTTTTAAGGATCTTTAAAGTGCCTAAATATAAACAAGAAAATCTGCGTATTCGTTACAGTTGATCCCCTCCAAAATAAACAATTAAAATAATAATACAACTAAAATAATAAAGCACATGAAAATGTTTAACTAACTACGAGAAATAATAGGNAACAACTAAAATAATAAAGCACATGAAAATGTTTAACTAACTACGAGAAATAATAGGCTAGTTCAATATCAAAAAGGAACTGACACGTTTCTTGCTGAATTTGAGAAACATGAACAGAGGATTAATGACATTCATGGATTAAGTAGTCAGTTAAGAAATATTAAGACTGAATGAATTTCATAACATCAATATATCAAATAGTCTCTAGAGAAACAGAAATTGAAGGAAGCACATAACGTTTCTGGAACATTTAGTCAATTGAAAAACATTGCATGAATAATATAAAATTAATAAGTCAACTAGTCAGCAAGTATTTCGTTACAAGGCGTATAAAATGCATGAGTTTCTTAAACAACTGGTAGAGTATTAAATCACATTTATTCTCATAGGTCGTTGACATATGTTACACCTGCAGTACATTACTCACTGCTGCTTTTTATTATTATCGGATCATCAGTCTTTCGACTGGTTTGATGCAGCCTTCCATTTCATTCTATCTTGAGCCAGTCTCTTCATTTTTACATATTTCTTGCAAACTACGTCTTCTAGCATCTGCGTTGCATACTGCATTCTTTGTCTTCCTCTACAGTTTTATTCCCTGTACTGATCCCTCTATTACCAAACTAACAAGACTGGGATGTCTCAAAAGACGCCAAATCATCCTCTCTCCTTCGTGTAAGATTTTTGCACAGACTCTTTCCCTCATTTATCCTAGTTAATACCTCTTCATTTCGTACCATATTAGTCCACTTAATTTTCAGCATTCTTCTGTTGCACCACATTTTAAACGTTCCTAGCTTTTTTCTTTTCTGTTATCTCCAATGTCCATGTTTCACATCCATATAGTGCTGTGCTCCAAACATATAATTTTAGCAGCTTCTTTCTTATTCGTGCATAAGTTTGTGATACTAATAGGTCTGTCTTGTTGTGAAAGCTTTTCTTTGCTTGTGCTATTCTGCTCTTAATACCTTCCTTGCTTCGCCCATCTTGTGTGATCTTGCTACCCAAATAGCGAAAGTGCTTGACTTCTTCTACTCTATTACCTCTAATTCTAATACTCGTACCACCATTGACCTCAATTTTGCTACTCTTCATAACCTATGTTTCTTGCTATTGATTCTGAGCCCAAACTCCTCATTAAGCAAGGTGTTCATTCCATTCAACATTTCCTCTAAATCTTCAATTTTCTCAGCAAGTACAGCTATGTCATCTGCAAATGTTATCATTGATATCGTCTCCCTGCGAATTTTCACTCCTGTCGTGAACTTTTCTTTCACTTCTTTTATTACATTTTTGACATATAGGTTAAATACTGTAGGTGATAAATTACAATTGTCTTACTTCCTTTTTAATAGCAGCTTGCCTTTCATGTCCTTCCACTTTTAATATCGCCAGTTGATTTTTTATCGTGATTTTTTATCGATTTTTTATTCACATGCGGGACATGCAAAGTTGGCATGTTCTGGGTCGTCCAGTTCCGCTCCGCAGTTCTGACAGTTTGGGTTGCTTCGTCTGTGCACAATGTGCTAGTACGCCCCAAATACACTCATGTCCGCTGATGGCTTGCGTGAGGTTGTAGTCCAGCTGTCGAAGAACCTTGTCCGTGCCTACTAGGTTTCGTTTCTTCCATATTATCGCCCTTCTTTTGCTAGCAAACAGACAGTACCAAAAAAGCTCTTGTCGAAATCGTCCGATAGATACAAATGACTCTCAAAGCCATTTACCTTTGGACAGACACCATGTATCTCTTAATTATTCCTTTATGAGCGTTATGTCCCCATATTGGTGATACATAGAGTAACACGNGTTAGTAGTAATCTTCTTTCAGTATTCGGACCGCTGATATTTGGCATTAGTTGTTATAGAGCTGTGCCAATACCACTTGTTTTGCAGACGCCTTCTTTATATGCTCTCGGAAACTTCAATTCTGTTCTATCCAAATACCCAACTAATGACGTTTTTCCTGCAATTTGATGGCATGTCTCTCAATTTCAAGACGGGGTAGGTTATATTCGCGTCTCTTTGTGGTTATTACCTCTTCCGTTTTGTGATGAGCGAGTTCGAGGCCTCTTATCTTTATCCACACAGCAACTGTTTCCAAGGCTTCGTTACGTTTCCACTCCAATTCTTACGTGGTACTTGCATTTGCTATCATAGCTGCATCATCGACGTATTCCGCCATCTTTACCTATTCCAGAAGGTGTAAACGAAGGAGGTCATCATACAGACTATTCCACAACGTACCTCCATGGACGGAACCTTGCCCAATTCCAATAGCAATTCCAATAGCAGATAGCTTTATTGTTTGCAGTTCCAATGTCTGTTTGTACCAGCAGGCATCTTTCCTCCAGGTAACAACTATCAACTCGCAGTAAATAGCACGGAATATGTCATTTAACTGCGCGATAGATATATTCCCAATCAGCTGAATTAAACGCGTTTCTTACATGAATCACTACGCAAAACCCGCCAGGGCTAGGTAACAATTTAGATGCCTTAGTCTCTTCCAATTGGACCTCCTGAACTACATTCATAGATGACTTTCCTTTCCTGAAGCCAAACTGCTTCTTCTAAACACGTCTATTTTCATCAAAGTATGATTCTATTCTGTTCAGAATCATTCTCTCACACAGCTTTCCTGTGCTAACATCCATTCCCTGAGGTCTATAAACAGATGCGTCTTTTGGATCCAGTCCTTTCTCTATTGGTACGAGCGCTAACGTTTGACTTTTCCATGTATCTGGACAATATACTACTTTTAAACAAGTGTTAAATAAATAAAGACGCAGGTCAGGTCTACGTAACACAGCAATCTTCAGTACCTAATTCGGTATGATGTCAGGTCCCGGCGTTTTCCCACTTCTCTTTGCGACCTCTTCAAGTTTATTCGGTTGGAATGGTGGTACCTCCTCCTCCTCCTCCTCTGATTTCTGGGTACGTCGTCCTGGGTCCTTTTGGAAATAGCGAGGCTACTAAATGGTGTAGGGATTTTTTATCTTTTGGTATTCCACCAATACTCGTACGCAATTTTCCCAGCACTTTCTTATAAGGTGTACCTCGAGGATCTCGATTAACTTGTACACATAGTTCCTTCCAGCATTACCCTTTCCGTCGTTTGATTTCATTGGGTTCAGTTTTTCTTGCCAGTTTATAATTTTCTGAAGTTTGCGTTTCTGTCTGTTGATTCCTTCTATGGGCTCTTTGTGCGACTCTTCTTAGCATATTGCACTTTGTTCTCAGCTCTGCGATCTCTGTCGTCCAACAGTACACCGCTCTGCGATTTTGGAGTTTCTCACTTCGACGTGGCATGGCTNCCACTTCGACGTGGCATGGTTACATTACATGCTTTGCTCATTTCCGCTGTAAAATATTCTACATTGCGTTGAGCAGACCACAATTCGCTCATCGCGGAGATACCTTCAAAATACTCTTGGAACATTTTCTTGTCAAGTTTGCGGTGTGCCGAACCACCGCATTGTGTCCGAACATGGGTTAACACCTGTCTCTNTGAGCAGACCACAATTCGCTCATCGCGGAGATACCTTCAAAATACTCTTGGAACATTTTCTTGTCAAGTTTGCGGTGTGCCGAACCACCGCATTGTGTCCGAACATGGGTTAACACGCCTTCGAACGATTTCATAACTTAACTAATACATGCTAATTACGAACGAAAGGTATAGTCATTCTTCTGAATGCTAGATCTAGTACAGAAATGGATGCAATTTTTGCAAATGTTATCCAGGTTATTAGTGGTAATGAGGTTTACCGAATTCATGGCTTCATCTAAAACACGTCGTCTCTCATCACTTGCTCCCATGCTTCATGACGGAGATTTCGCGTTAAAGTCACCCGCAACGATGATTGGTCCCTCCCAACATCTGGTGCTCGCTGCTAACTTACCAAGATTACTTTCGAACGATTCTACTGATGTATGTGGCGAAAAGTAAGAACTATATACTGCCATTCCATTTGTGCTTCTAACATACCCTTGACCTCTCTTAATCTCACCAGCAATTACATTATTTTCATGCAGTATTTGAATTGCAGCATTACCTGTTATATCGGAACACCATGTGGGATCATCTAGGTCCTTGATTTGTTCTGATATTTTCAATATGTCGTGTCGTTTCTCCATCGCAGTCTGCTGGAGAAGATCCTGAGCACTGTCACATCTATTTAGATTAATTTGGAGGAAGGATGCCATTTTTTGTTTTCATCTGATTCCTTTTTTCTTGTTTTGCCATTTGCTTTGCAACACACTTCCCGGTGCCAGCGATGTAGTCAACCGGTTTTCCGATCGCCTCGCATGACACGCATCGAGGTATGTTTGTGCAATTTGATGCCAGATGCGTTGGTTTGCAACAGATAAAACGTAACTCGGTGTTCCTATCGTTGTCCTTTTTACAGGTGCTAGAAGTATGTCCGAAACGTAGGCAGTTGATACATCTGCGGACTGTACTTCTCTCATGAATTCTTGCAAAGACCCATCCTATTCTCATCTTTCCTATTGCCATGATGAGTTTCATAGCTGTGATGACAAAATTGCCATTTGAATACCCCTATAAGCAGGTCTTAAAGCTCGGACAGTGATCTCATCTGAGTTAACATCAGGAAAAAACAATTACGAATGCTTCTCGCACTCTATCTCTTTCTGCGTCCCCGTCAGTGTCCCTGATATCAAGGGTTGCCATCTGCAGTAAAATCACGACAGCAACCTTATTGCCCGTTGCCGTTTTCATTGCTTCTTTGACTTCCTCAGCCTTGAAACTGTTTTGTAGTGCAATTAGAAGCTCTCCTGTCATTGTATTATTTTATTTACCTTTTCGCCTAAGTTTTCCTTACTGACCTTTACCTTCATTAATTTTAAGACGTCAATGTATGATGTTCCATCGGTCTTACACTTCATAAGGATTGCCTCCTGTTTGAACCTCACCTTTTTCTCGCTCCAGTTTCACTCTGTCTCTTTCTTCTTTTTCCTACGTTTCTTTTGCCTCAACTCCCGTGGCTGTTCAGCCGTGGAGTCTTGACCGGTGTAAGTAGGCATTTGTATTACCGTTGTCAGTGAGCAATCATTGCAGTTGTGCTGAGATTGCGATATGTCTTTTTAATTTTATCCATGTCCACGTCGTCTTTCCCTATTGACTCATCTGTCTGTGAATTGACTGAGGTTAGGGTAGTTCCAAGTTCAATCGATTCCGATAGTTTCGGTATGTTGGTCAATTGAGCCTATGTGCCAGGTTTATAATTCTAGTCCACCACAGTAGGAAAAGTTGGCTTGCTTTTTTTTTTACTTGTTCTTTAATCCTCGTGATCCGATTAGCGATGGACATTGCCGCTTCCGTGTCAGTTGTGATTGTCTTCTGGATATTGGTAGTTTATGTAATGACATTATTCATTGCATTAAGTTTTTCAGTGATACAACAAACAACCGATCTTCATCCAGCTTTGTCGCTAGAACCCCTTGCCATCCTTCAACAATCCGAGTAACATTTGCCTCTGGAGGTAGGGTCTTTGACTTAATCGCAGTGCTGCTTCCTCCTCTGGCTTTTCTTTTCGCATTCATCTCATTTGTTGTTGTCGCTTCTATTACATCTGTGGATAAGAGAACACTCCCCTTTCCACCGCTCTCCGTCTCAACTAGGCTTGCAGAATTATTTTAGTTACCATCTTCCATTGTGTACCCACGAGAAGCTAGGGAAAAACAGTCAGCCTGAACTGAACCCCGCATGTCCAGGTAAGGCTTCTTACTTTGGGAGGTTGCCAGGTATCCAAGATGCAGATAACCCCTGCACCATTCAGGCCTCGGCACGGGTCGCATTACACCTTACCTTGGGGTTGAAGAAAGAAGATTGTGAAAGTAGCACGAAAGACACGCCCTAGCTCTCGAAACCTAATAGCGTTGGCGTCGAAGATAGCGAGAGTTGGTCAAGGAAGGCCGATAGAAAAGTATACAGAGAGAATCAAGCATAATTAAGTGTAAGAAACACTTGATTCAGCTCAGGATCCCGTGGTTGCTACCCACGAACTCCCAAGATGAGATCCCTTGACGCGTATATGACGGTCTATATGGGTGTGGAAACAGGAAGGGTGAGCTAGACAGGTCGTTGCAGGACACACTTAGTCTGACTCCTCAACTAAAGCCTTTCCGGCATGAGAAACACTGCTAGCAGGTACACCACCTCCAAACGCCATGTTGCAACTGCAACTGACATAGTCCGCAGCATCATCAGGCGCCGAAGCCCTCGCCACCCGCACGGACTGTGCTACGTCAAGGTGGTGTCCCAGGCGAGGTGTGCGCGCGCGTGCGTATGTAAGTCTATATCACGTCAAATGTAGGTTTCGTATATGTCGATTTTCTTTAACATTGAGTTTTCTCACGTAAGAGATATGAAGATGCTAAAGAATATCATAATTTTTAAACAAATTAAGGTTTTCGCTTCAGAAATATCTTGGAAATAAGTATAATATAAGGAAATAGGTACATATATTACATATAATACTTAAAAGGATAATTTAAATTGTTATTTTTTTATATTTTAAGTGTAAAATATGGAAGAATGGTATCTTTATAACTTCCTTTCTATTCCTCACTGTTCCATAATGACGGACTAAGGCACATGCAGGAACATGGAATGGCAAAATGCAGGGGACGACGTTCTGGATAAACTTCTTACTTTTCAACAATAAA
>NNCF01140885.1:0-28203 GCA_002313205.1 Laupala kohalensis
AATAATTGGCTATTAAGTGTTCCATTATCTTAAATACAACCGATTTTAAGCTCCCTGGTCTGTAATTTGTTACAGAAATTTTACTATATGATTTGTGTATCGGAACTATGATCACATTCTTTCAGTCTTGTGGTATTTGCGTATTATTAATTGAGATTTCAAGAATGCGAGTTAGATATGATACTATCGCTTCCCCTCCTAACATTAAAATATATGTTATATCCCCGTCTCTCCCTACCTATTTTTTATTTTTAGTTTTTTAGACGTTTCCTGATATGACCCGCCCTTACTCTAAAGGAATTATATTCTAAGTTACATTCTATTGTTGTGACTTCAGAATTATCAATAAACATTGACGCGAAGTATTCATTGAATAGATTAGCTTTCTCTTCAGCTTTGTATACTTTTGAATTGATATTTTCCGAATCTTTACAGAAATGCACTTCTTCTTTCCTTCCCCTATGGTTTCCAGCATATCAGTAAAAACTCTGTTTACCGTTTTTTTTCCTGCCTAAAATACCACTAAGAATCTTATTTTGAGCTAAGATTTTCTCCTTANGTTACGTTCACCTTGCGTTGCTTCCCAACCCTTCTTGCTTTTCTTTTAATTTCCCTAATTTTTTGGGTGTAATATTCTGGATCTGTGTGCATTTTGTGAAAAAATATTTCAACACTTTAAATAATAATAAATAAATTTATTGTCACAAAAGCAGTTACAAACTACGTATGACCACGTGGGGGACAATAAACTAACTTACTCTCCGGAAGCAAGCAAGGGACCATCCCATCAATTCTGATCAAGGACCCTGAGGCAGAGGCATGTTTAACATTTCAGCACACTCCCAACAATAAAAATAGTCCGGTGAGTGTAACATGTTAACATAATACCAACAAATTTTGTTTTATAAAACACAAAAAAGTTATGAAAGAGGTACGTATTGTTATCAAACTATAGATTATTCAGGAAGTATTGATGATAAATCGTCACTATTAAACAACACAAAATTCGAGATTTATTACTGAAATAGATGCCGGCCCTGGGCAAGAGCTAGCGAGTCTGTATAAAAAATCCGCCTCTACCCGAAGGAAAACCGGAGAATATGCCGGGCCAGAATGTGTAATAAAAATATACGCAACAGTAAATAGGGGCAGTAACAATTTTAACTAAGATTCCAATGCGTAACACAATTTACTTAATTTGTAATTAAGATCGTCAACGTGACAATTCCCTTTGAGATTGTCTTGAATATGATGACCTAAAAACTTTGTATTAGTAACAGTTTTTATTTTTGTTTCGTTTAACAAAAGAGAAATCTGGGGTAAATAATTGGTGATACTATTGTAAAATAACAAAGAAACTGTGTTATCAATAAAAGTTGTTTGTTTAAAAAAATATAAAATATTGTCCGTCGAATAAAACTAATGGGTCGTATTTATTTATTTATTTCAAACGCAATATTTTTATTCAGATCAACAAATTAATAGGATTTTTAGTAGGAAATAGCAAATAGCATATTTTTAATATTTAAGATTATAATAAAATCTTTGTTGTAATGTATGACGGGGTAATTCAGAGAGCAATTCATTTATAACACAAAATTGTGTTTCCAAACGTTTGAAGAAAAAATTAATGTAAGTTGTACTACAACTCTCGGACCGTATAAATGGTTTATTATGATGTTGATATTGACCTACATATATTGTATAACGGAACGATATATTCGATGATTGGTCATCAATAAAATATTCTTTTTACAACGCCAACGTTTCGGCAATTTATTTTGTCTTCATCAGGGCTGTGTGATATGGAACCACACCATCTATTACCATTAACCATAACCTCTAAATATCTCTACATCTCTACAACCTTCCTGGTGTAGGTCCAAAACAAAAATGTAAATAAAAATTATATTTTCGGAATCGAAAACACAATTTTGAGTTTGCATCGAAGTTTGCTTCCAACCTTGCATTGACTATGATTGGCCATAAGGATAGAATATAAATAGAATTATAACACATGAAAATTAGATAACGCTGAAAAAAAAATTTATTTTACCAGTCTGCTTCGATTTTTCTCAAAGGAAAAGCGTAGAAAAAATGTGTTGTATTTGCGTAAAGATAAAATGTAATGTTTTCGAAACAGATTGATCCATATTTACCATTCCAAGGTTACGATTTCAAAGTTGTGTGATAATATTCCGTCTCTCGTTTAGTTCAGGTTTCCTCCTGATTTGAATAACAACTTTTGTCTGACAGTGTCGTTATTAAGAACCCTGTCCCGCGAAGTAGAGCCATGTGGTCCACTTCTGTGATTGAGGTACTTGAAGGACTAGGAAACTGGAGAACTCTCTCAAATCATTTTTTTTCTTCTTATCTCTGGGTTGCGATTGGAAAACGTAAAATCATGTTGAATTGAGTTTTGAGTATAGATCGTGTGAAATAAAATATCTTTCTTATATTAGGTATTTTCTCTTAACATTCCAGTCTTTAAACGTCTTTAGTCTTGGTACCTTCACGGCTGATTACATAGGTACTGGGAGGGAGGTAGTAAAGGGAGTACCCCTATGGCTTCTAAACAAATTCCTCCCCCCAACTTGTTGATGATTCCAGCAAAGTAAAGTGAAAAAATATTATTTTATTCCAAAACTTTTAAAACATTTTCATTTCATTGAATAACGTTGTATTAATAATTGGAACAATAAAATTAATGGTACATCACATTATGAAAATAATCAATTTTTGATATTAAACTGATGTCTTAGCTCTAGACCAAATCTGTCGGTTACATTATGAATAAATTTGAATATTCTAAATATTTGGTTCGGCGAACGTAGCATACATAATTCTCTTTAACTTTCCTCTCCCGTCCCAGACGTGACTTACGGAGCGAATACACCCATTTTTTCCTGCAACTGAAGCGTGCTTAAAATTATACAACTCTGGTTTTTCCCTTAACATAAATTAAAGTAAACCAATGCTATAAATGTATCATCCAAGAAATAGAAATGTCTTCCATAAAATAAATTGCTGTTCCTTAAGTGATCAATGTAGCTAAATTCATAGGTTGATTTAAATAGTGAACAACCGAACTAAAAAGAAATGGAATGTGATTAAAAGCTAGGGTTTTCCGTCGCAAAGTAGCCAGGAGAACTTTTTCCTTGTAGATGATTGTCGACTCTTACTATTAGAATTATTAGTTCTAAAAAAATAAGTACTCGAAAGCAATAGGTAAAATATTTATCATTACACAGCTGATTTTCATGGACGTAAATGATATGTCTCATCCCTTAGTTTTTTATCAATAATACTTTCAAAAAATTATCTTTTTCTCTTCCATAAGCACCTCTCCGTTCCGTTAGTGGCTTATGTTATACTTTCACTTTTGCTTTTCCATCAGGCGATTGTCATCGAACGGGTAGTGGAGACGAGAGAAGAATCCCTTTCAGAGATGCTCAAGTAGGGCACGCAGCGCAAGTTGCACACTTGGCATTTTGGAGCAATATTTATCCTTGAAGTGTGATTTGTAGAAGCCAGAAAAGCTTAAAAATAATAGGGTACTATGTACTAGTAGGTACTACAAATAAAATGACTTTTCAAATATATGTAAAATTATGTGCATAAATAAATATTTCTTAAGTGGATTACATCAAGCTACCAACACAAGTAACAAATATGCGGTATATATTGAAGAAATATATAGATGAATAAATTGGAAAATTGCACTAAACGCATCTACTTGATCTATTCGTTCGAGGTGTCAGTTTCATCAGTAATCTCTACTGCCAATCTGTTCGGTCAGAAAAAGTCATTCAATAGTTATTTATCTTGATTATAAAGTGGATGTAAATAGTAGAATATATAGAACGTCCGTCTGTGCGCAGCACTCCTGACCGAATGGAAAAATATTTTGTTTTCATTTTTCGTATTAGGGGTGGAATTTACTTCTGACATATGCACGTGCTTTCAATTTTCTTTTTACTTGAATGTAAAGAGCACATCAAAGTGAAAGTACATTTTTGAATATTTCTCGAGAATTGGTGCAACGATTTTCCGTAAATTTTCTGTACGTAAAGTGGAATTAGTATGCATTACATCCGCATTAGTGGAATTTCGCTGGAAAGTTTGGTATAGACGCTGTAAAATAATTTATGTCTGCTACATTCTCGCATTTGTTTACTATTTCAAGTACCTTGAATATTATTAAAATGTTAGTTATACTTCATTACTTTATCATATACATTTTTTAATAATGAGTTTTATTTGTACTTATTGCTTACACACGTTTTATATGCCATTAATATACAAATACCATAAAAATATTTATTGCACACATACTAGGGAAATTTACTAGGGGTCTTGAAAGTATTTAATAACACTACCTCTTAACTAGCCCTCTCGTTCAACTTAGCTGAAAATATTTCATATGGCCCCAAATACAATAAAGAAAGTGTTGTATCCCGCCAGGGAACGAATCAACAAGTACAAGTTTAAACTCAACAAATGGATTATTGCAGTAATTGTTACAGGTGAACAATCTTGTCCGAGCCAAGCGGACTACAGAAAGTATCAAAAGCGTAGCCGTGTTGTCTTCCAAAAGTTCTAGCAGTCCAGTATTCCGGTGTCCAGTGAGAGAGATCCAATGTCGATAGCAGCGTCGTCGTCGTCGTCGTCGTCGTCGTCGTCGTCGTCGTCGTCGTCGTCGTCGTCGTCGTCGTCGTCGTCGTCGTCGTCGTCGTCGTCGTCGTCGTCGTCGTCGTCGTCGTCGTCGTCGTCGTCGTCGTCGTCGTCGTCGTCGTCGTCGTCGTCGTCGTCGTCGTCGTCGTCGTCGTCGTCGTCGTCGTCGTCGTCGTCGTCGTCGTCGTCGTCGTCGTCGTCGTCGTCGTCGTCGTCGTCGTCGTCGTCGTCGTCGTCGTCGTCGTCGTCGTCGTCGTCGTCGTCGTCGTCGTCGTCGTCGTCGTCGTCGTCGTCGTCGTCGTCGTCGTCGTCGTCGTCGTCGTCGTCGTCGTCGTCGTCGTCGTCGTCGTCGTCGTCGTCGTCGTCGTCGTCGTCGTCGTCGTCGTCGTCGTCGTCGTCGTCGTCGTCGTCGTCGTCGTCGTCGTCGTCGTCGTCGTCGTCGTCGTCGTCGTCGTCGTCGTCGTCGTCGTCGTCGTCGTCGTCGTCGTCGTCGTCGTCGTCGTCGTCGTCGTCGTCGTCGTCGTCGTCGTCGTCGTCGTCGTCGTCGTCGTCGTCGTCGTCGTCGTCGTCGTCGTCGTCGTCGTCGTCGTCGTCGTCGTCGTCGTCGTCGTCGTCGTCGTCGTCGTCGTCGTCGTCGTCGTCGTCGTCGTCGTCGTCGTCGTCGTCGTCGTCGTCGTCGTCGTCGTCGTCGTCGTCGTCGTCGTCGTCGTCGTCGTCGTCGTCGTCGTCGTCGTCGTCGTCGTCGTCGTCGTCGTCGTCGTCGTCGTCGTCGTCGTCGTCGTCGTCGTCGTCGTCGTCGTCGTCGTCGTCGTCGTCGTCGTCGTCGTCGTCGTCGTCGTCGTCGTCGTCGTCGTCGTCGTCGTCGTCGTCGTCGTCGTCGTCGTCGTCGTCGTCGTCGTCGTCGTCGTCGTCGTCGTCGTCGTCGTCGTCGTCGTCGTCGTCGTCGTCGTCGTCGTCGTCGTCGTCGTCGTCGTCGTCGTCGTCGTCGTCGTCGTCGTCGTCGTCGTCGTCGTCGTCGTCGTCGTCGTCGTCGTCGTCGTCGTCGTCGTCGTCGTCGTCGTCGTCGTCGTCGTCGTCGTCGTCGTCGTCGTCGTCGTCGTCGTCGTCGTCGTCGTCGTCGTCGTCGTCGTCGTCGTCGTCGTCGTCGTCGTCGTCGTCGTCGTCGTCGTCGTCGTCGTCGTCGTCGTCGTCGTCGTCGTCGTCGTCGTCGTCGTCGTCGTCGTCGTCGTCGTCGTCGTCGTCGTCGTCGTCGTCGTCGTCGTCGTCGTCGTCGTCGTCGTCGTCGTCGTCGTCGTCGTCGTCGTCGTCGTCGTCGTCGTCGTCGTCGTCGTCGTCGTCGTCGTCGTCGTCGTCGTCGTCGTCGTCGTCGTCGTCGTCGTCGTCGTCGTCGTCGTCGTCGTCGTCGTCGTCGTCGTCGTCGTCGTCGTCGTCGTCGTCGTCGTCGTCGTCGTCGTCGTCGTCGTCGTCGTCGTCGTCGTCGTCGTCGTCGTCGTCGTCGTCGTCGTCGTCGTCGTCGTCGTCGTCGTCGTCGTCGTCGTCGTCGTCGTCGTCGTCGTCGTCGTCGTCGTCGTCGTCGTCGTCGTCGTCGTCGTCGTCGTCGTCGTCGTCGTCGTCGTCGTCGTCGTCGTCGTCGTCGTCGTCGTCGTCGTCGTCGTCGTCGTCGTCGTCGTCGTCGTCGTCGTCGTCGTCGTCGTCGTCGTCGTCGTCGTCGTCGTCGTCGTCGTCGTCGTCGTCGTCGTCGTCGTCGTCGTCGTCGTCGTCGTCGTCGTCGTCGTCGTCGTCGTCGTCGTCGTCGTCGTCGTCGTCGTCGTCGTCGTCGTCGTCGTCGTCGTCGTCGTCGTCGTCGTCGTCGTCGTCGTCGTCGTCGTCGTCGTCGTCGTCGTCGTCGTCGTCGTCGTCGTCGTCGTCGTCGTCGTCGTCGTCGTCGTCGTCGTCGTCGTCGTCGTCGTCGTCGTCGTCGTCGTCGTCGTCGTCGTCGTCGTCGTCGTCGTCGTCGTCGTCGTCGTCGTCGTCGTCGTCGTCGTCGTCGTCGTCGTCGTCGTCGTCGTCGTCGTCGTCGTCGTCGTCGTCGTCGTCGTCGTCGTCGTCGTCGTCGTCGTCGTCGTCGTCGTCGTCGTCGTCGTCGTCGTCGTCGTCGTCGTCGTCGTCGTCGTCGTCGTCGTCGTCGTCGTCGTCGTCGTCGTCGTCGTCGTCGTCGTCGTCGTCGTCGTCGTCGTCGTCGTCGTCGTCGTCGTCGTCGTCGTCGTCGTCGTCGTCGTCGTCGTCGTCGTCGTCGTCGTCGTCGTCGTCGTCGTCGTCGTCGTCGTCGTCGTCGTCGTCGTCGTCGTCGTCGTCGTCGTCGTCGTCGTCGTCGTCGTCGTCGTCGTCGTCGTCGTCGTCGTCGTCGTCGTCGTCGTCGTCGTCGTCGTCGTCGTCGTCGTCGTCGTCGTCGTCGTCGTCGTCGTCGTCGTCGTCGTCGTCGTCGTCGTCGTCGTCGTCGTCGTCGTCGTCGTCGTCGTCGTCGTCGTCGTCGTCGTCGTCGTCGTCGTCGTCGTCGTCGTCGTCGTCGTCGTCGTCGTCGTCGTCGTCGTCGTCGTCGTCGTCGTCGTCGTCGTCGTCGTCGTCGTCGTCGTCGTCGTCGTCGTCGTCGTCGTCGTCGTCGTCGTCGTCGTCGTCGTCGTCGTCGTCGTCGTCGTCGTCGTCGTCGTCGTCGTCGTCGTCGTCGTCGTCGTCGTCGTCGTCGTCGTCGTCGTCGTCGTCGTCGTCGTCGTCGTCGTCGTCGTCGTCGTCGTCGTCGTCGTCGTCGTCGTCGTCGTCGTCGTCGTCGTCGTCGTCGTCGTCGTCGTCGTCGTCGTCGTCGTCGTCGTCGTCGTCGTCGTCGTCGTCGTCGTCGTCGTCGTCGTCGTCGTCGTCGTCGTCGTCGTCGTCGTCGTCGTCGTCGTCGTCGTCGTCGTCGTCGTCGTCGTCGTCGTCGTCGTCGTCGTCGTCGTCGTCGTCGTCGTCGTCGTCGTCGTCGTCGTCGTCGTCGTCGTCGTCGTCGTCGTCGTCGTCGTCGTCGTCGTCGTCGTCGTCGTCGTCGTCGTCGTCGTCGTCGTCGTCGTCGTCGTCGTCGTCGTCGTCGTCGTCGTCGTCGTCGTCGTCGTCGTCGTCGTCGTCGTCGTCGTCGTCGTCGTCGTCGTCGTCGTCGTCGTCGTCGTCGTCGTCGTCGTCGTCGTCGTCGTCGTCGTCGTCGTCGTCGTCGTCGTCGTCGTCGTCGTCGTCGTCGTCGTCGTCGTCGTCGTCGTCGTCGTCGTCGTCGTCGTCGTCGTCGTCGTCGTCGTCGTCGTCGTCGTCGTCGTCGTCGTCGTCGTCGTCGTCGTCGTCGTCGTCGTCGTCGTCGTCGTCGTCGTCGTCGTCGTCGTCGTCGTCGTCGTCGTCGTCGTCGTCGTCGTCGTCGTCGTCGTCGTCGTCGTCGTCGTCGTCGTCGTCGTCGTCGTCGTCGTCGTCGTCGTCGTCGTCGTCGTCGTCGTCGTCGTCGTCGTCGTCGTCGTCGTCGTCGTCGTCGTCGTCGTCGTCGTCGTCGTCGTCGTCGTCGTCGTCGTCGTCGTCGTCGTCGTCGTCGTCGTCGTCGTCGTCGTCGTCGTCGTCGTCGTCGTCGTCGTCGTCGTCGTCGTCGTCGTCGTCGTCGTCGTCGTCGTCGTCGTCGTCGTCGTCGTCGTCGTCGTCGTCGTCGTCGTCGTCGTCGTCGTCGTCGTCGTCGTCGTCGTCGGGTTGTAGATCGTGGTAACTTCGTAACTAGCTCAGCTCACTCCGCTTCTCTCTTCTTCCTGTTGTGCCGTGCCGCTGCCCTTATATACCTAACGCCCCGGAGGTGGTGGTGGCGGCAATCCTCCGGCCGGATGGCGGCGGTTCACTTGTAACAATTATTTGTTACAAGTGGACAAGATTGTTCACTTGTAACAATTACTGCAATAAACCATTTGTTGAGTTTAAACTTGGACTTGTTGATTCGTTCCCTGGCGGGACACAACACTTTCTTTATTGTATTTGGGGCCATATGAATTATTTTCAGCTAAGTTGGAGCCCTCCGCGCAGGTCGCATGGTGGGGAAGGAGGTGCTCGGGGGAGGAGGTGCTCCTTCCCTGCTAGCTCTCGCTTGAGCGCGCCCGGCCCGACGTTGGCCGGGGCGGCCCGAGTTACCCCGATCTTTACCGCGAAGGCGGCAAGCATGATTTGTGGTATGTATACCACAGAAAGAAATCGGGGTTTGGCCCATTTTATTTCTGTGAAATATACATTGATCCTTCTTAAAACTAACATAACACTCGAAAATTTGGTTTCATTATTTATTGGGAAGAAAATACTCTTCATTAAACCCATAACACACTCTCCTTAAGATACAACACTTGTATATTCCCATTCCAAAATATCCCCAAAATTTACAATATTTTTATATAGTAATAAACACACAATATCTCTGCTCCAGTGATCACTTCGGACAAACAAAGCTAGTTCACGGACTGTTCAAATTAGTGATCATCCTATAGAGTCTGTAAGATTTTGAACACCAAATATATTTGCATTGGAGCTTTTGTGTCTAACAATAATAATAATAAATTATATAAGAGTAATGTTATCTTTCACTTGTTATATTAGTTGGCAGTGCCCTTATTTACGACAACATGTATTAATAACGTACAAACACTTTAATTGTTCATTCTTTTACGTAACGTTTCTGGGATGTATGTTCCCCCTCTTCAGATGTATTTTATATTTTCTACAAAAAACATATAGAAATTATCTGGTATACCTCATCACTAATCTCCAGTACATTGTTACAAATATTCAATTTACATATGTGAGAAAGTACAAATCTGAACGCTCTTATGATGCATGCGTATATTGATTCAAAGTTGTGTTGAACTTATTAAAATTATCTTTTGCTATGTTCATCTATTTGTGGGTCATACGGTTGTAGCCTGTGTGCGGCATTCGGTGCTATCCTCCAACTCTGATCTACCGAACTGAGGCCCATCAGCACTGTGCGGTACAGGCTGTCTTCATGCTATGACGCAACCACGTGGTGGGGGAAATAATGTGGGAATGAATTATCTATAGATTTTATATATATTTTTTTATTATATTTAATATTGTGTCATATTTTGAAGTGAATATGTTTGACTCTACTTGTGTATTCATAACTTTGTTAATTTTAATGTTAATTGATTCTGCTATGATTCTTTTTTGTTCATAATCCACAATTGTTGTATTTGTTCTGCTATGTTCATAATCCACAAATGTTGTATTTTCAAAGTCCATCTTATGGCCTGTTTTTCCTATATGTATATTTATACCACCCTCTTTATTTTTATTTAGATTACTTTTGTGTTCACGTATTCGAGTCATTAGTTTTCTTTTAGACTGTCCAATATATTTGAGGTCACTGTTTGTACATGGAATTTTATATACTATATTGGTCATTTCATTTTTATCTGTCTTGTCTATGTCTGCTTTAGCAAAGGGGTGTTTATTGTTAATTGTGTGGATTGTCTTAATGTTGTATTCATTGCAGGTTTTTCTGATTTTTTTGGTTAGTCCTGGAACGAAGGGTTCAGCAATCATATTATTCATGTTATTTTTGTTTTGGGACGCAGAATTTGTGTTCAATCTTCTGAAAGAATTGTTTTATTGTTTTGTCTATGAATTTTTTTGGGTAATCATTATTGTGAAGAATATATCTTATTATGCTGATGTTTTCAGCATAATAAGAGTTATTCTTCACAATAATAATACAGCATTATAAATAATAATACAAGTTATCTGCGCCACAAAAGTCTTTGGCACTTTGTAATGATTAACTGGTATTCTAATGACGCTAGCAACGTATCGTATTTTGCACTTCACGCAGTTACCTTGTTATATGAAAGATTGACCTCCAGCTACAAAACGCCCTGAATTACGTACGTTCATTGTGCGCTCTGTGCCTTGCACCTCTTAGGTTCATTCAAAACGGCTCCCAGTGGCCGTCTCTCTTACGTTCGTTGCTACAGCCGCCCAGTCGACCTCCGCGTGGAATGTGAGACGTCAACAGTACCATCACCCAGCACAACTTGACGAATACTTTACAGCTTCATGTCTCTCGTACTGTTCAGTGCCATTGACCGCTGAGTCAAAATGTTTATCACACACGTGCCGAATGCTTTCAAGTGTGGCAAACACTACTCGCGCCGAACTAATTAAAAGTCGGAGAAATTGCATTGAAGTCGAGTTTAAATAGTTCGTTGCACGCTGGTTGACAAAATACTCACAATTGATCAAACGGATTCAGCTCATTAAAATAAAATATTGTCATATAATATGATTACCGGAATCTTATCTGGTATCGTCCAGCAGCACTCTGACTGAAGTAATCAGACAGATATTGCTAATGAAGAGACAAGCAGAATTATGCTATGTCTCTGAGATTATCAGAACGGATAATGTCTGATTTCTCTGAATAGTATCTGAATAGTCAACTGATATATCATCTCGTCATCTATCATGTCTTGTTCATCTATCCTGGAGCGTCGTTGTTCCTTGTTTAAATAATCCCATCCCTTTTTCATGGCCCAAATATTGAAAATATAACTCCTCCTTCTCTGACGTAAGTTGTTCTCTCTAGCCAATTACTCATCAATTTTCTTTTCACGTGATTCGCCTCCGATTGACCTACTAGTAATGACGTATTTTCAATTCTCACTCATGGCGATGTTTGTTAATACTAACACTACCCTGCTCCGAACCCTGGTGTTTTTCCATGTCGGGCACCTCCTTAACAATTTCCAGATCCGCAACCCTCTTCTTTGCATAAGGAAATATTTAATTGTGATAAGGAAATTTCCATCCCCTTGTGCTCAGACAATAACTCTTTATTTTAACGCGACTGTCAAATTTAACTCATACCTCTTTCCATTTCGAACCCCAAAACTTCTTTTGCGCAGATGTTCCCTTCTTCATTATTCTGTCCTAGATCACTCGTCTTTTTATTGTTCACCCACTTGCCACGAGATTCGGCGGTCAACCCCTTCTCCTTCCTTCCCTAAATGCCTCCTCCCTTCGGTATCATTCGTCTTGTATTGTATTGTATGAACACGTGATACTCGGCACAATGAACAGCCTTCATTCTACTACGTCCCTTCTCACAATAAAAAACCCATGGCAATCCACATCTCTGCTAATGGAAATCTCCTTCTAGCGAAGGGTTCTATGACTATCCTTCTGGCCCAAGGATCTCCTAACAGAGCTTTATTCTTTTCCTGATCTAGTCTCCCCATCCTACTTCAAACGATGTTCCTCACATATCCATTTATCTGTCACCGACCCCAACCGAATCTTCCTCCCGAAGTTCTAAAACACAATATCCCATCTGCCCCTTCCATTTACATTTTGACAATGTGTCTGGTCAATTATTTTTCACAGCTTCTTATTTTTTTCTTTCTTACACTCCAGACCCCACAAAAATAAGTACGCAGCATTTCTGGACACCGGCCAGTAACTTTACGACCCATTGAAGCGGAGCCCGAGCACGCGCCCCAGTGGAACCTGTCTCCTCACTCCACTTTATCTTTGTCCCAAAAGCAGCCCCTTTTCTCAGCCTTGCCTGCGACCCGCTCGAGTGCAAAATTACGAACTTCTTCTCGATTGCCAAATCTTTTCCCTAATAATTTTTTTACAGATTTATAATAAAATGTAATAAACAAATTATTTATTACAATATATGTTTATGGTGCGTAGTTTTAAGTTTAAGTGTGGATCCAAAGAGTATTTATTTGTAGATGTGTAATTTTTTATGTTCCTTTGAAAAGGAGAACAGAGGAATGTCTGAATCTTATGTTTCTCTTGGTGAATCTTTCATCCACGCGACCTCTACGCACTTGTCGTAACCTCACATCCGGTGACTCACCAACATCAAGGTCATCAGAACCCTTTCTAATTTTTATTGACCACTTTTGTAACTATAAGTGTGTAAAATACGACGATAATTTACGTAGTATAGAGAACGAATTGTAATCGCGAAAAAAAAACCGATCGTGAGATTTCTCAGTATCGAGGTCGCGAGATCGGAAATATCAGTTTTGGGTGTCCCTGATACCAAAAAAGATGAACGGTCATCATGCTAAAAACCAATAACTGCCCTTACGTGCTCATAGATTCTGACTAAACAGATGAGTCAACTTCATTCGTATTTTGTATTTAGCGTAATATCTGCTTGTCGATGCACGTGCGCTGAAATTATTTAAATATTTTCATGAAGGGTAATTCAAAGTTAATTCTAAAATTGTTGGAAATCGGCTTCAAATATTTTTCTTAATTTTTTTGTACATAAAGAGTAATTACAATGTATTACATCTACATAAGCAGTATTTCACTTGAAAGTTTGGTATAGGCTTCGGAAAATAAATCCTCTCAGCCACACTATTTTCTTTACTCTATGTTGTTAGAAACTTGAAAATTATAATTTTAGGATAAAATAAATATTTTGCAGTGTAAATGTATTAAGCAGAGGTAAAATTCTGTTTTAGTACTCTAAAATGGTTCATACAATTAGAAAAAAAACGATAGAAGAATGAGAAACCCATTTGAGATACGAATTGCACGATCGTTTACCTACAATGAAATTACATTTTCGTAAATATGCACTATTTATAAGACTAAGGTATCACTAAACGTCTTTCAATAATGTTTAAAAATTTGTGATACTTTAAATTACAAATATAATAATATTAAAATTGCTCAGGCTACGAGAAAAAAGTTAGTTTTAGGTATGAGTGAAGGGTATATAATATTGAATAAGTTTTTTTTAATTTTCCAGGCGCATGCATTTTAAAGACGTCTTTCGTTGCTATAATTTTATAGATATATAAAAAATTTGATAATATTTTAATTCGTAAACTGTCAATCAAGTTTGATTTGAAAACGGTTATTTTCTGTTACTTTTCTGCGATCGTATCATTTAACTTTCATGCACTAAATACTTTCTTCAATCACTTTTGAAAATGATTAATTTGTTTGTGTGATTTTATAAATATTTTTATAAATATCGTTTTCTATTCTACAGTTAAGGTTTTTGAAAGTATTTGAGAAAATGCGCAATGGTTTTTAATACGAGTAACTTTAATATATCCTGCAAAGACATCTTTTGTCAATATACTGATGGTTCCCGACAGTACATATTACCATATAATTTAAGTTAGCGACTTAGCGCATTCTCGGACTAGCAGTTAAATGAAAAATTTGGCTTGTTACAGTTAAAATACATTAACATTTTCTTTTTTTTAATAAAACTTTCTAATGAGAATGCTATGGCGTGTCTTAAGTTATTTTTGGATTTAACGAGGTTTTCCTACAGCCTCAGATCATTGTGCGAATTAAATAGCATATAATAGTAAAACTGAGTGCTGTTTTCAACTTTAATCGAAATGTTTAAGTTGGATTATTTGCACTGAATCCTTTACAAATCATTTCGATTCTTTTGACTTTCAGGTGTCGTGAGATTCGTTCAGTATGATCGAGAGTTCATAGTTAACCGATTCTCAGTGACTCACAAAATAATTTTACAGCCCGCGTCATTCGCTACTTGTTCGAAATTCCTCGTGCACCAATGAAATGCTGCGCTGTATGATGGTAGCCAATCTCAGCGGGGGATGTACTTGCTTCCTGGTTGGTTTTGGAGGGGTGGGGGGCGAAAGAAGTTCCATGGAAATAACTGAATGTGACGGCGCTGGGCTGGCGCTAGGTGTTTGGCAAAGTGTTGCTGGTAATACCTTGGATTGTGGTTAATAATTCGCAAACTTAATGAAATTATTTTTCTTGTCTTTATCCAGGCGTCAGTTTGTACTTTGAAATCAGTGTCACCATTACGGAATAGTCCTAAAGTAGGAATTTCTACTGACGTTGGCAAGCGTGATCGGCGTGATGCGATCATGGATCGGGCTGCTTGAATATGTGGGAGAATAACAGACTTTTATTAGGTTTCTGTGTTGCGTGTGGTGTTGTTGTAAGCTATTCGTTGCCCTTTTATGTGTTGGGTGTTGTGATTGCCGTGTGTGCATATTTATTTTTCTTTCATTTCAAATCATTTGGACATTTTGGTTCAGCAGTAACGAAGAACATCTCGTTTACTTTACCTGCTTGGATTAAGAATATTATGACTTCCCTCATGAATAGTTATCATCTTTCAAAACCCCTGGAACCGGAACCCAATTCGAGGAGAGATTCTCCTTATCCTTCCAATATCCTTCTTCCTAGAAGGGGAAGTTGTCGTAGCGGTCATTTCACATGTTTAGATGAAAATATTGACTATGTGAATCGACAGAATGGCATAGGACTTATTACACCGAGTCCTTCGTTTAAAAATAGTTTTTCTGAGAATCTCAGAGACATAAGAAGACGTAGTCTATTCAGTGAATCTGAAAATTCCACTAAAATTGATGATCTTTCATCCCCACATGTGTCACCTTGGTCGAGGAACTCCAGTTACAGTAACTCAGAATTTAGTGGTGTGCGAAGAGTCCAAACAGTTGCAGGACCTCTGCTTGGTTCCCCAGGATATAATAAAAGGAGATCCACTGATTATGGGTGAGTAACTAATATTTTCTTTATAGATATGAGCAGCAAGTTTGTGTGTTGCTTAGTATTGTCAATGAGTAAGAATTCTTTGACGCTTTCCTTTAATTGATGAAGTTATTTGATGAGAAGATTTTGAGTGAATATAAAAATTGTTAGTTAGTTTTTATTTTACTTCAATTTTTTTCAGGATCGTAGTGGATTATTAGTTAAAGTTTGTACTTCTCTTTTTTTCAGGATCTTTGTGGATGCCAGTAGTCCAGGTTTGGCAAGCCGTGTTGTGCAGTACAGAGAGGAAGGAGTACCCCGTTCAAGTGCTGTGTGGACTCATCAACCGCAATACAGCAGTCCAGGGCAATTCCCAATGGTCCATTTGAGTCACTCACCCTCCTCATTGCCTGTGCTGTCTCCACTCAATAGTCAGAAGGCTTCAAGAAGATCAGTTAGAGTTAAAATTGCACCTCCAGATCCTCTGGGATCTAGGTATTTGATTCTTGCAGCTTCTATTCAATTGGCCCGTGTATGATTTATTGGCTCCTATTCCTTGTTCTGTTGTATCTTGGTCATTGCTTCTTTTGTGTGTTTTTGCATGTTAATGCTTTTCTTTTATGTTGTCTTATTAATTTAGAAATTTGTAATTTATGAGAAATCTAAGGGGATTAAATTTAGAAATTATTTTTGCGAATAACATGTTCGTCCTCAAATATTGTACAACTGATCTTCATGAAACTTTGTATTTCTTTTTTTTTAATTCTTATTGTATTGGAGATTGTGTAATGTGAATAGTTTGAATTGTGAACCTTTTTATGAACTTAATTTATTGTGAGAAATGAGTTTTTAATAACTTAAGTAATGTTTATTTTTGCAGAATATATCATTTATCAAGTAAAAGCAACTTGTCGTCTGTGCCAGAAGATCATTCTACAAAATCTGTTATTGAAACTTTGAAGGAAATATCAAGAAAAAGGATTCATTCTCAGGTATTATTTTTCAAACCAGAATTTCTCTCTGTTTCATCAATCAGTGGCATCAAAAGCATTTTTCATTTAATAATAATAAAATGGATAACTATGTATTTATTAAATAATTTATTTTATAAATATTAAATCCACCACTGCCGTTGATTGGAATTGATGGGGTGGGCTTTCTTCCAGGGAGTAACTTTATTATCCCTCACGTGGTCATAGAGTTTGGAATATGTATAATGATAATCTTATTTTAATGTACTACTACATTTTAGTGTCACTTAAATGGAATGATCTGGAACATGTTTAGTATGCATATAAAGTCAATTGTAGAGAGTTCTGATGAAATGTAATTAGCTTTTAAATGAAACTTCTCAATAACAGACATAGATACCTTCCTGTGTGTGAAGTGCACAGATTCCCCTTTCTGAACGGAAAAGAACATGGCAAAGTGCAATTTTGTATCCTCTTAATAACTTGTATGGCTAGTTGTACTGTAGAATGACTATTTTCTTGTTGTTCTGAAAGAGCCAAAACAAGTTCAACTGATTTAAGAACTCTGGAGTCCTGAGGTTATTATTATGGACAGCAATTTTGTATCTGCTAGATAAAGTTATTGTAAAAAATAATTAAATTAATAAAATTGTCAGATTGTAATTGTAAGTATAAATAAATATTTAAAAGTTAACATGAATCTAACAATGGAACTTTCAACTAGAGCAGGTCAAAAATGGTCCTGATTTTTTATACTGAGCATATTGACTTATGTTGTGTCAAACTACTAGGGACGATGACACACTGGAAGGCACTGGAAACAAAAACAGATTCCTTTTGCATTGCGAATAACCATTTTTGTGGTTCTCGTAAGACTAAAGTGGATGAGCAGTGAGAGCTGAATCATGTGTGTTTGATTTGTCCAACTTTTAGACATCCGTTAAAGGAAGAAATGCAAATTTAAACTAATAATTGCTGTTTCCTGTTTGGGAGTAGATCTGATCAAGTCAGATCAAATAGTAAAACTAAGTAAGTTCAGCTAACTATGTTATTCATGTTCAAGTTTCCATTCTCTATCTTTGTAGAGATTTTAAAGTAAAATGTTAAACCTATAATTTTATGTTGTTTTTTTTAATAGACAGTGACAAATCTTAAGTTATCAAAATGTTGATAATATAAGTATTGTATCAGAGGAAATTAAAGGGGTAACACAAGTCACTCCAACCTTTTTTGATTTGGCCAGATATGAATCAATTATCAGTACCACTAAATTCATGTTTTTATTCTGATAATATGATGCGTGTTTATATGAATATATTCACAAAATGTGTTTTGTTTTGCTTTCCTCCCTTTTTTTGTATTGCAGTTAAGTTCCCGTACTACTTGAAATGACATAATTAAAACAATATTTGATTCGATATTTTAATACCAAAAACAAAGAAATAAAACGTAATTAAGGTGTGATAGTTCTTAATTATAATTCAATAAGATGTTTGTATTTTGTTATATCCATGAGATTCAGAATGGGAGGAGGATATTTAGATGATATCATGGCTTGCAATGTGAAACTTGTGGTAGCAGTCTGTGACCTTTCACTATGACAACGGTTTTGGCATGTAGCGGAAAGGACTGACTTTCCACATGATGTCCAAAATGTGAGTGGAAAGTAGACTGAAAAACTAGCAAACCACTTCTCATTTTTTTCAGTGCCTTCCAGTGTGTCACCATTGCTCATATTCTAAGATGGCATACTATTAGTCCATATGTTTCAGTATAAAAAAAAAGTCTGGTTCACTTTTGATCTGCAATTGTTAAAACTTCCCTTGTGAGTATGATATGTTACACAGAGACTTTGATTGGAAAGCGTTGTTTCCCCTTCATTTTTCTGCGGCACATTATTTAATTATTTCCAGGTATATTTTAATAGCTTGGATCTTTGCACTAGCCAGTCTTTGCTCTTATGTATAACTTACTGTGATCTTATGTTATGTTTTGGTTTAAGTTGTTCTTGTTTGTTTGAGGCTTTGAGAGTAAGGGATTTACTAAAATTTTCAGTAGAAAACAGGACCCTTGAGCAGTTGTTGCAGCCTCATTTTGCTCTGACCTCCTTGTTCTGAACCCCTATATTTAGTTATGATTGTTGGATTAATATCTTTACTGGAGAATCTATCAACTATTTGTTGTAAAATGGTTGTGTGCTGTGGTTTTGTTATTTTTCTTGAAATTTACTTTAATTTGGTTGTTTCATAGACTTATAGAAAGTGCTTATTTAATCATACAGTTTGTTTCTTTTTTGGGAATTTGGCTATTCAAGAAGATTATTTTGGAAGTCTGTGGATTATGAATGGTAGAAAGTGTCTTAATGTGTTGTTTTCATCAGTGTTGTGAAATTACATGATAGTGTGTTTTTTGACAGTTGGAAGATAGTGATGACGATGCTGCTAAGAGACAAAAACGTAGTGGACACCTTGACAGTCAGTCAAACAATGCTATTGGGGATGGAGACAACATGTGAGTTCAAATTTTATACTTTTTATGATAAAATGTATTATCCCTCTGAAACTTCAATTTCTATATTTACTAAATTTTTAACATCTCATAACGCGAAGCTCTCATTAATGAATCACGCAAGTAACTTGGATTTGTAAGGGGAAAAAATAACATCTTCAGGACTCATGACCACACGTGCATATACTGTTAGTGTAATATTGAGTGCTTGGTCTTAGAATAAAATGTTAATAAATCCTTTATTTTATGACTAAACCCTCAATAATGCTGCAATACATAAAGAAATAATAGGGTTGACATAAATGGTGATTTTTTAAATAAAAGAAATCAGATTTTTGTGATGTAAATCACTGTTTTGAGTTTTAAAATTCCAATGCATTTTTAAAAATTAAAATAAATTAAATTTAAATTTGTATAAAAAAAGTTTTATCTTCTTTTCTGATGTACCACTTTTGGATTCATTCACTCAAAAATAAGAAACTCTCTATATTCAAAGTCATCTTACTTTGCCTTGAGAAATTCAACTTAAGAAAAAAGAACATGAATGGAAACACACCATGTTGATTAGTTGCAGTAAATTACTTTTTTGTCCTCGAGTTTCTTTGAAATTTTCGGTAAGTTATCAGTGAGACATGAGAGTAAATTCCCTGGGTACATGGTTTTTAGTATTAAGGTTTCTTATTTCTTCTCTAATAGTGCCCATTCTATTGAATATGGTTTTCTCAAATTATTTCGATTTGCTTCATGCTTCATAAGTAAAAGATGTAGCGGGACCCTTTAACCTGACATTATCAGCTGATAAGAATGACATTGTGGACTGCTACCTGCACGCAAGTGTGTTTCAAGGATTTGTTTCGTAGAGGTTCGCAATTTGTGTAAGGCAGTCATATTTAATAATTTTAGGCAAAGAATAGGAGAAGAGAAGGCAGCAACATGAATGTTTTAATGCCAAGCACTTTTTAAATAAATTCATATTCTACTTATAATAGTATTAACTTTTAATATATGGAGAGAAATGAATTATTATTGATGAATTTTTTAAAATTCAACTCTACCTATTCAATTAGCAAAAAATAAAACAATTCTAGTAAAAACATGAAAAAACAAGTTTGAGAATTAAATTTAAATTATTGTTTAGAAACAATCATGGTCCATAAAGATTTTCAGTCCTAATGGTTCCTTATTAATAATCTTGAGAATCTCAAGTTTCTGAGTTGTGTAAAGAAATTCGGATGTGTAAAATTTTGATCACTTATTTGTTTGTAATTTCAGTTCCAAACGTACACGTGAGGAGTCTCCACGCCTTCATGAAACTTCCCCCCCTACCCAGCCAGCCAAACGAATAAAGAACAATGAAATATTGAGTTCTCTGAGCTCGAGTCGCAAATTATTGCAAGGAGGAGGTGTGAAGCGCAAGTCTCAATATGGTAAGTAGTGTTGAAAATGCTAATGACTGTGGTGTCAAGAGAAGTATATTTTTGAACTTGCGTTCTAACATGTGCTCAGAGATTGAAATCGCAATAACAGCTTCTGTTATTGCAAGGCAGGAAGAGGTTAACAAATTTATTTCCTGATTGCGACCATGTGCTTCACTATTTTCTGTGCAATAAGTTTTTGGAGTTTGTGGTCATGACAAAGAAAATTTCTGAAAGCAGACCAATATTTTTTGTTTTCGTTATACACAAAATCAGTGTGTTGAAATACAATACCATAAAAGAGAAACAAAAAAATCGTAAAACCAAAAGTAAAAATGTGTAATTTACATATTCGTCTTCGTGGAATACTTAACAAAGAAGTAATGAAAAATAGCAACATTTCTAATACAATAACATTATATGCCTATTTTGTAATTTTAAGTTGTTTAAAATCTTGTAAGCAAGTCCAAATTATATGTAAATTTGTTTGTACAACTTTGTACCATATAATAATATATATGAATAATAAAACATAAATAAGTCCTTAATAAATATATTGTCTCAGTTCATATAGCTGTGGTTCACACTCTGGGGCTTACAACCACTTTTGTAATACTCGTATACAGCAATCTAGATGCTGTTCCCCTCAAAATGTGTCACGATGTGTCTGGTGAGTAAACTCACACACGACTGAGCCTTACCAACACTTGTCATATTGATCTTTAGTTGGCTGAAACAAGAAATAAGTACATACAAATAACTTAATTTATGAATATAAAATCTGCTCTATAAGGGTACTATATTTACTATTGCCAGACTTGTTAATCCACCTCTGAATATAATATATCAAGTTATTGTATTCTATTGATAGAATATTATGTCAAAAGTTTTTTTTTATTTCTCAAAAAGTTGAAATTTTGAGAAACTAAAATAAATGATGGAAACTTGAGTGATGACTTGTGTTTCATGTTAGATTAAAGTAACTTGCTAATTTTGATCAAAATTTTAACATCAATTTCTTGCTTTTTGGTATTTATTTGATGTGGAACATTTCCAATTGTATAGGACATTTTAAATGAATAGTCCTAGTTTCTGGGAAGTAAGGAAAATTTATGTTAACTATATGATTTATGAATTTTTGAACTACAATAATGTTTGGGATTTGAAAATGAAGGAGTAAAAAACCGGGGATGCGACAAAAATTTGTTCCCCCCTATGTTTTAGAGGCTATTCCTATGAGCTATCTGTCAACTTTCCATGATGCTGGCAAGTGCCTGATAATTTTGTTAGTCAGTCAGTGACACAGTAAGCTTTGTTATGTGTTAGACTAGTATTTTCACTCTGTCCTGTGCTACTGGAATTGGACTCTTTAAAAAAATTAAACATCTTCGCAGCATTTAATTCTAAGAAATTACTCCTCTGTATTATTATTCATTCATTTTCTCTTGTTTTTACTGTTTACAATAATTGATAATGTGGTGCATATGATAATGTATTTACACCTGTACAAAATCTACAAGATATATTATTTAAATTTATTAAGTTTAACCAAAAATGAAATGCCCATTAAATCAGGAGAACTTTTTCTCTTTTGTCTTTGCTTCGTCTTTATGAATCTCTAAAAAAAAAAACCTTTTTAGAATCTACTAGCATTACTCATAAAAAAGCATACCCCTTCCTGCGATAAAAAACAACAACATAAAAGTAGTAAAATTGAAGCTCTTAAAAAAAATTAACACTAATTAATGATTTCAAGGTGTTGAGTGACCGAAAAATAAATTAAAAATATGAATTATTGTCATGGATCAGAAATAAAGGATGTTAATGGGTGTTTTTATAATTATAAGAAATTGTATAAAAATTATAACTATTCTTTGTATTTGAGGTTTGTTTTCTCTTGATTTCATACATAAAATAAATTTTTAATACAACTGCCTTTTTTGACCAGTCTTATGTACAGAAAATTTGATCTCTGTAGGATATGATGTATTGCTTGCTTTATGCATTTTACATTGTATATACTGGTCTACGTAAATAACTAAATAAAATAAATTAATTGAGGTCACCATTCTATTTTGCAGTGGCTGGACCGCAATGGCTCTTTTTTTGTGGCATATAATAGTATTGGTTTTCATATAAGTTGTAGGAATACAATTTAAGCTTCACATGTCATATGAGATTTTTCTGTTTATTTAGAATTGTGCAACCAGATGATAATTTTTAGATTTGGGTGAATTTTTCCTCCTGTGTTACAAAAGTTTTTGGGACAGTTTTGACTGGCATAAAAACCTGATACTATTAGTACGTTGTAATTAAACCAAGGATGCACTATCCCTTCAGTAAACAGTTGGAAGCTCAAGTTTTGTCAATCATTGTAGATCTATTTTGATTGTTGTTGGTGATTTTGGTATTCATTAGGCTCTGTGCATTTTCCAAAATATTTTATTGCTTTGATAAAGTAAGGATTTAAAATTCCTGTGTCAAATTGAACTCTTGGGAGAATGCAAATCTTGTATAGTGAATCAGATGTTGCTGCTTATTGTTTTGAATGTAGTGTGTTTCTTAAATATTATTACTCTTTATACACTGCGCTGTTTTGATAATCAAGCTCAAAGTTCTTGCTGTACTTCACTAAAATAAATTACCATTGAAAACAAACTTTATGATGACTTCATGAAGCAATTTAACTTATGATATGTTTGTTATTCAATGTTGTTGACGTATGTATAGTTATTTTATATAGTTTCAGAAGTTTTGTTGGAATACGATAGTCGTGCTTAGGTTGTGGAGGGTTAGGTGATTGCTGCTCTCGTCTCTGTCAGGTACCTTAGAGTCAGTTCCCAACAATAATTAATAGTTATATAGAGTTGTTGTTGACTGCAAAAAAGGGTAATTGTTGACTGCAGAGGATCATGACATTACAGTTTTATTAGTTTTTGTATTCCCAATGCTAGCCATATCCATGGCCTTGTTTATTGAATATTAGTCCAACAACAACCTTTTAGCGTAATTGTATAAGTACGATTATATAAGTCTCTGTCCTGGATGTGTTTAAGTTAGCAAATTAGTAGTATTTTGAGCCCCAAATATTTCTGCTACTAAAATGGTACCTGATACACTTTCATGTGCTGTTTACAATTTTTGCAATTTTATGTTATCTCCCTTTTCTGCAAATTGTTACATTTTAATGTAAGAAAAAGAAGCCGACCTAATCAAGCTACTTTTTTGCCACAAATGGTAGTTTTAAAATGAAACCACTTTTTGGTGGATCAAAATGGAATAAGACTTTGAGACGACACAGATATTCATTCATCTATTATTTTCAAGACCATTCCAATGTGTCAAATTTCTAGAATTCTAATGAGTGACTCATAATGTATGTCTGTGTCTTGATCAGTTTTTCTTTGTGTGTGTTTAGTGGACTGGTCTCGATGCAGCACTCCTGTTCTGGGGAAGCAGCAGAAAACTACTGAAAATGAGTTGGAGAAAACAAATACTCGGAATGAAATCAGTTCTAAGATTTCTCTTGTTGCCAAAAAACTTACTGCTACAGATATCTGTGAAAAATCCATTTTGGTAAGAATTTTTATTTCTGTTTATTATTATTGCTTAATTTTGCAGTATTTTCAGTTTCTGTTCAGGGAATATTTGCTACTACGTGTAAGAATATATTTTTGTTGATATCATGTTATTCTCTATACCAATTTGCCTTAAAAAATAAGTTTTCATTGAAGTCCTAACTTCTGAGGATAAATGCATTGAAATATTTTCATAGTTTTATAGTAACAAGTCCATTTTGAGGGTTGTTGTTTTTTCCTGTACAAAATTGTTTGGATTTGTAAAGAAACAAATGTAATATAAAAAGTTATAGTTTTTGAGCTCAACTTTCCAACTTATGAATGAGTATGCTTTCCTGGTTATTTTAAGTTAGTCATATTAAAGGTTACTTGATGATGTTGATGCCCAATAAGGATGTTTGGTAATTATTTCTATTAAGGTAGTACTTTATGTAAGATCTTGACAAAAGTTTATGGACTTCATGTTCATGAATTTCACTATTTCAGAATATTATAATTAGATTACTCACCCATATAGTACAATTCATTTCAAAATATCTTGAGAAGTATGTTTAAATGTTTTAAATTAGTGTGTATGGTCATAAATAATAAAAATTCCTTCAAAATTTCAAACTTTCAATGTGACTGTACCTGGATTGTAATTTAAAGAAGAAAAAATTGCTAAATTTAGACTACGCCATAAGATATCAAACTGTAGCAATAATACTTATTTAAAACTTATTAGATTACTTGAGATATGTCATGTGTATTTAACCATGAATTTCAGTATAATACGAATGAAAATAATTCATGTTATTTTACACTTTATTTGCAGCAATGTTGCATTTTACATTTTAAAGTTGGTAGCATTGCCATTCATAGCTGAGCTTGTTTCTTGTAAACAATGTGTAAATAGATGAAAGTTTTTGACGTTACTTCCAACTTTGATTATTCGTAGAATGTCGTAAAATCATGTTCTGTGTGGAAAGGCAATGTAGTCTCTAAAAATGTATTCCATCAACATAT
Source organism: Laupala kohalensis (assembly GCA_002313205.1). Taxonomy (NCBI): domain Eukaryota; kingdom Metazoa; phylum Arthropoda; class Insecta; order Orthoptera; family Trigonidiidae; genus Laupala; species Laupala kohalensis. The sequence continues at coordinate 24,703 of NNCF01140885.1, forward strand.
AGCTCAAAGTAATTTATTTCAATGTCAATTTGAAAGAATGAAAAATTGCTCTCATCTCTTTGAACTCTGTGTTTTGGGAAAGGCAGAAGGTCGTGGCATTAGTTTTTGCACTAGTGATGAAAGACGAAATAAGTGGTTCACTTGATGTAGTGTGGTTTTGTGACATTTCACTACTGTAATCTCAGGTAGGCTGACATTATTTAACTTTTTATCGAATATCTCATTTTAGATCTGGTGACTTACAATTGTCATAGAGTTTTCATATTTTCAGAATGCCCGTGAACAATTTTAAAAAGTTTTAAGAAATTCCTACATTTGCTTATAAGTTATTTAAGTTACAATAATTTGTAAACTATTCTTGTGAAGGTCATGAAACTTCGTCCCCTTGTTAAGTCATAATATCAACAATTTTATAAAATATAAACAAAATCTTACATTTTTAGCTTATGTGAAGTACTACCTTAAAAGTATGTTTTTTACTGGGCTTTATTTTACACTTATTGTTAATTTTATTAGACTTCCAGCCATGGTATTTAATTTTTGTTTCAGAATGATATCAGACCATCTATTGGTAGAGAGAAAAGAAGTCGTTCTCTTGTCAATGCATCATTGCCTGGAGCATCTCCAGAGATCAGTTCAAATGGATCTGTTGTATCTCAAAAGCCATCTGATAATGGAGTAAACACACCAGTTGATGATTCCCCATGGCAGAAAGATTCACCATTTGTATCTGTTACGTCTCCTGATGACATAATAGATGATATATCTGCCTTGGAAGAAAAAAGAGAGCAGGATCGAAGATCACGTCTTATGTCTATGATGGCAGTCATCAATGGAGGAGGTAGTGTGTTATTTCTATTCCTTTGCCTTCTGTCGTTTTAGTTTGAATTGACTGTGGCAGGTGATATGGGGCTGTAGGTCAGTGATCCTCAACTTTTTTCAGTGAGAGGCTAGATCTAGACTGCAAGTTTATCATTAATATTCTTCAGAGATTCTTTAGTGAAATTAATCAATCAGAATTAAAATTTTTCAATAAAAAGAAATTAAAATTTAAAAATGGATGCTATTAAACTTTAAATCCTGTTTGATTTGAAGTGTAGTATACCAATGATGGAAAAATTGATTGTGAGATACATTTGCCCACCACCAGGAGCTGGTTTCACTACAAGTTTGTTAGTGACAATATCGTTATTAGAGTTAAACAAAGATAGACTTGCAAGTGATATACTTATATTCCACTAATATTGTTAGGTTACTTACAATTGTAGCTGACAGACTTGTAAAACTAACTTGGTGCCAACCAAGTATTTCTTAAGTTGTCTTTGTGGATTAACTGTGTTACAAGTGTTATTTTATTGAAATGTGGTCATCACATTCTCCCTCTGAAGATGAGGATGAGCTATTCATTAATGAGCAATGACTGAGGGAAAGTTTTTATGAAAATTATATGCAGAATCAAATGAGAAAGACTGGACTGTCTGCATATTCTTGTTACTGACAAGTGTGAAGATGCTCCTCTCGTTACAGACCAAAACTTGTTAATGAGAAGTTAGCGAAATCTTTGTGAAACGTTTGTAATTTCACTACTTGTTATTACAAGTATTGTTTGTAACAACTTGGTATGAACAATACTAGTACTTTTGTGAAACGGACTCCAGGATGTCAGTAGAGGTTCAGTTGTGCTTAGTTGAAAGTAAGGTACTCCAGTAAAAGTTTTCCTGATTGAGAGTTATGAAAGAGTTGAGTGAATGTGTATGTAAGAAACATTTTAATTTATGTTAGGAACATAGCAAGGAGTGGGATTTTAAAATTTATTTCCTTACTAGGTTTACAAAATTGCATATTGCATACAATTTTCTGCTGAGATACAAATATATGAATATATAATTTTCAAAACTTGAATAAAGTTATGTGAAAGAAAAAAAAAGTTTTATAATAAGTAGCTTGCTCACAATAAAGTAAATCTTTTCTAAATAAGTTAGTTTGAAATTTCAAGAATAGAACTGAATCTTATTTTATGGGTATAATCTAATAATTTTCTGAGATCACTTTCAGTATTTTTTGTTGATTAACACACTTCGGACTTTTTGACATTAAATTATTATAATTGCGCTCCATTTAGACAATTCCTTAAGAATATATTTTTTATAAACCTACAACCTGTGCAAGCTGTAGCAGATTCCAACATATCTGTGTGTGAATGAAGCCGGCACAACCATGACACTTATGGTACTCTTCTTTCAATTATGTTGAATCAGACATGTGGTTACAAGAGTTGATAAGAGAATATTGAAAATATCTGTAGATCCGGGGAAATTTTCTTGATGATGATATTTGGGATTGAATTTGTGGAGTGGAAAGGATGACTTTTCATAGAATTCTCACTAAATGTTCTTTAATAAAAAAAATCACATGGTTGGAATCATAGATAAGATATAATGACATATCATAGTTATATAAGTTTAGGATGTTAGCATGAATAGTCTTTGACTGCTGGCAAAAATTGTTACAATCTATACACTCGAATTCATAAATTATATTACATATGAAGTATAAGGCGTGCAACATAACTCCTGCTGTGACTGCCGTGGCAAAAGTGAGGGTGCAGAAGTGAAAGAGGAGGAAAATAATCGTTTTTTCTGAAAACATCATTAATTCAGGACGAAGGGTCTACTAACATGACAACACCTCATGACACACACCTCCATGACACCCACCGTCCGCCAAAGTACACCAAAAGGCATCGTATGTCTAAAGGGTGGTGAAGCTGTTTCAGTGGAAAGTGCAATCATCCAACCCTATTAGCAAGCTGAATCATAATTTGTTGGCTGGCTTGTAGCTGCTGAGCTAGAGCAGGAGTGTTGTGCACCTTATACCTCAAATAACAACAAATATCATGTTCAATGATACATTATATACAATGTGCCGAATTGTAAATTCACAGAATTTTGACCTTGGGAGTACACTTCCATGCAAATCGTCTTATTGTAAACACTGACAAAACAGTGTCTGTCATTTCATAATAGTATCAGAAAATCTTTACCCCAGGTTTCTCTTTCTTTAAACTGAACACATTTAAAAACTGTTACGAATACAAAATTCTTAGGTCTCCATATTCAAGACAACCTCAAATGGAATTGTCATGTTGCCAATCTTAATTCCCGATTAAGCAATTTGTGTTACGCATTCTGAATCTTAGTTAATGTAGTTAGTCCACATATTTTCCGTTGCGAATATTTTGCAAACATTTACTCCCATTTACGTTACAACATTACCTTCTGGGTCAATTCCGGTCAGAGCATTCAAACTTTCAGAATTCAGAAGAGGATAGTTTGGATAATTTGTAAATCTCACCCCCGAAACTCTTGTAAACATTTATTCAAGGAATTAAATATCTTAACACTTCCCTGTATTTATATTTATGAAACGGTCATGTTTGTTAAGACCGAATTACTGAAGTGCCACCCTTGCTTTATACGAAACAGTCTCGTTCACGAACAC
>NNCF01140885.1:28267-38644 GCA_002313205.1 Laupala kohalensis
AATATAAAAGAAGTTATGAAATTGAATCTCTTCAAATCCGCGGTTAAAAACTACTTCCTGCACCAGTGCTTCTACAGTGTAAAAGAATTTATTGATTTTTATAAAAGTTAAATCTGTCTTGTACTTTATCACGCCATTGCTGTAGTACTTTTTAATTAACTTATAACAATTTCAAAAACTATTTTCTTGCATGATTGTTGTGTTTTATGATTTATATTAATGTAGTTTTATGTGTACTCAACTTTGGCACGGTTGTGTACATTAATTCTGTAGCCCCATCCTGGCCCGGGTTTTTCTCCGTTTTTCCTTCTGGTAGAGGTGGATTTATCATACAGATTCTCTAGGCTTTGTGTAGGGGCGTGTTTATTGTAACAATAAATCGTGAATTTAGTGTTATTTCAATTCTGATGATTTTTAAACACTATACTCAGTGTAATCTATTGTTCAATAATAATTTTTTTGTGTTAAATTACAAACATATTGACATTCTATTAGTATTTTAACTTGTAGCTAAATTTGTATCTTATCTAGGAATTTTTGCTTAAATTTTTGAATCCGCCTCTGCCTTAGGGCCCTTGATTGGAATTGATGGGATGGTCCTTTGCTTGCTTCCAGAGAGTAAAATTAGTTTATTGTCCTACACGTGGTCGTATGCAGTTTGTACTTCTTTTTTGACTATATATTTATTATTATTACTATTGTATATTATAAATTAAGGAAATATTGACCTCTGAACTCATCTGTGCATAGCCAGTTAGTGATAAGTTTTTTAATGGGGCTTTAGGGCTCGTCTAGTGGTAAGGTCATGTTAGGGATTGCTAGGTGAAAGTGGAGGAAACGATTACAAATAATTTCCATATTTACCCAAATATTGTCCTCCTCTTATTTTATGAGATAAAACTTAAAAAATAATGAAGTTGAGTAAAATCAATATATTTCTAAATGGAAATGCTCATTCAATATTCCATGTGAAATGTTTGGTCCTGCTAAATATAATCATTAGGATTTTAAAACATTAAGCTAACTGGTGCAGTTCAACCCCTGTGACATTGCCAGATGCACTTGGGCTTCAAATTGTCTTCAAATCCTAGTCCTTCTGCTTTATGTTGATGTCTCAGCATAATTTAGAACTCTCAGATTGAAGTTTGCATCAAAGCTTCTTCGATTGCCCAAATTTTTGTTGTATCAAATACATCCTCGTCACTCAACAGCATGACCATGTTCGGCACGGCAGCAATCTGTCATTCCTAGACAATATGGACCAATTTGGATTCCATTTAGAATGAGTGTCAAATCCCGCCATCATTGATTGTGGACTGATGTTTCCACCATTTCTTATTATTTCAACAGTTTCTTCTGCAGAAAAGTTACTTCTATTGACATTGCATTATGTTACTTATTCGTCTTGTGTTCGCTTAACTTTTTCACCCACAAAACTTTGAATGGACAGTTTCCCTGTCCTAAACTCCATATATAGTCATCCCTATGGATTTTTGGGGTGATTTTTTTTTAACAGGGGGCTTTTATATTTGGGTAAATATGATAGTTTTGTGTGGGAATTGAATCCTCTCTCATTAACATGTGCGTAGTAAGGAATACATTTACATCAAGCTATGGATATTTTTTTCTCGTAAGGAAATTCAAGTAGACCTGCCTGATGTGGAGTGAGGAAGGATGCAGCCAAGAAAGTTCCAAGATGCATGGAGTTTACTGTATAGTATTTTATCATAGTGTATATATTTTGTAATTAATAAAGACTAATTTTTTCCAGAATCTCCTGTTAAATCCTCACCAGAAGAAAAATCCAAGTCTGATGAGAAGAAGAAACCATCTGGGAATGCCTTTGTTTTGGCTGATGTAGCTGTGAATAGTGTTGCCAGTAGCAATACAGAAAAAACGTCTCCATTTGGAAACCTCAAGGCACCTGGTTTAGATTTGAAAAGCAATCTTGAAGGAAATACAGTGGTTCAGTCCCCTGTTATTCCTGTTCCAGGATTTGAGACACCTTCATCAGAGCCAGTAATTTCTACCGCTAACAATCTTCCTAAATTTGCTCCGAGTATCCCTCAGACAGTTGTATTTGGTAGTATACCATCCAGTGTTGCGAGTCCCATACCAGTGTATTTTGCTCCTGCAAAGTCAAGCAGTGCCCACACTGTTGATAGTCCTAAATTTGTGTCACCATCCTTGCTTGGTTCACCTAACCAAAGTTCTCATCCTGTGTTGATTGATAGCAATCCTAAACAGTCTTCAGAACAAAAATCTTCAGTAACGAGTGTACTTCCAACCTCAGTGAATGCAACCACTTCTATGTTGAACACATCGGGTAATATTGGTACATTTAATTTCGGTTCTCAGCCCAGTAATCAGTTAGAATTTGCATCTGCTGGGGCAGGAGTGACCTCACCGGTGTCGACATACATTGTTCCTTCTACTAGTACTGCTTCAGCTGCAGCCACCAATGCTCCTACTTCATCCCTTTTCCAAATTCAACCTCCTGCTGGCCTTGGCAAAGCAAGTAATGTACCAACATCAGTTGGATTCAACTTGCCAGCTCCACAAGTGGGTTCTCCTTCCAACCCTGCCAACTTATTCTCCAAACCTGGTGTGGGGTCTTCAGACAAAACTACTTCAAGTGGCATGCCTAACTCCCAGAATAACCCAACAATGAACTTGTTTGGAAATATCTCAACTTCATCTAATACACCTACAATTAATCCACCATCATCTGTTGCTGTAACTGGATCTTTTACTTTTGGAACTCCTGTTACAACCACTTCAGTATCAAATGTTCAGGCAGGTTTGTTTTCATTTGGAGGTACATCCTCGGCTCCAAGTTCACAGTCCGCTATAAAGACTACCTTCACCTCACCAGCTGGGGTGTTTGGACAACCTTCTACAGCATCTGCCAATACTTGTGTGCCAAACCAATTGGCCAATCCTGTTGCTCCCGGTTCTCAAAAAGTTGGTGGTTTTAAGTTTGATCTCCATGAGAAACCTTTGTTCTCTTCTAGTGCGACACCTGCTTCATCAGCCAATGTATTTGGGAGTGCTGCTATATCAACTTCCAATGTGTCATCTCCTTTTACCCTGGCTGTATCAAAACCAGCAGAAAATCCTTTTGCTGTCGCTGGTAGTGGTGGCAACATTACGGAGACTCCAACCCAACAGTCGCAAGTTCCTTCAAATCCTTTTGGTACTTCTGCTGGGAAACCAACGGTGGGCAACAACCCACCGAAAGAAAGTCTTTTTTCATTTGGTGGGAACAATCCATCTTCTGGGTTTCCAGTTTCCCCTTCAACTGGATTCTCAGCCACTCCTGCTACAACCACTTCTTCTACGGGTTCCGGTAGGTTCTCCTTTACTAGTGGTTTCCCAAGTGGAACACCCAGCAGTTTTCCCTCTCAACCTACATCTCCAGCAGTCGGGTTCCCTGTTCAAGCCACCTCTGTTGCTCCAACAAATAGCACATTCTCTACTCTTGGTAGTGCCAGCTCTCCTAACTTCACTTTTGGAAGTTCTCCTGCATTTGCAACTCAACAGCAACAACAGCAGCAGCAGACTAATCCATTTGCATTTAACTCAACCCCCAAAACACAATCTGAAACTCAGCAGCCTCAGCCAGGAGGAATGTTCTCTTTTGGGGGTTCCACCAGTGGTGTGTCCATTGGAGCACCAAGTTTATTTGGACAGCCAGCTGCACCTGTTGTCCCAGCGCAGCAAGCTCAGCAATCTCAGTCACAACCTCAAGCACCTGCTCCAGCGTTCCAGTTTGGATCTCCTAGTAACACGCAACAGCTGCCTGGTTAGTATTAGCCTTTCTGTAATTTGCACTGATACATTTGTTTCTGGTTGGGTTTAAATAGTGATTCTATTAGTTACTAGCTGACTCAGCAGATGTTGTCCTGTCCAAATTTCAATTAATTTGTTTGCGATTGTTTTGTGAGTTTGTCAGTGATTTTCTGACTTTCCTTTGGATTGTTCCAATTTTTTTTCCTGAAAACTTTTCCAGGACCATAACGAACAAAACAAAAATAAGAATTATGTGTATCCATTGTTCAATCGTGAGTATGTATGATCTTGAGTTCATACAAAAAACACTTCTAATTTTTCCCGAATTTTCCAGTTTTCCTGGCAACTCTTACAATTTTTCTATCCCTAAAAACTTTATTCTGACTGTTACAAACAATGAAAACGAAAATTAACTAAATTGGTCCAGCCGTTCTTGTGTGATCCGCTTACCAATGAACAGCATTTAATATTTATTTATATTGATTAGTCACCATTTCCCAGTGATTATTTGAGAATGAGCTAATTTTTCTGTTTTGGATTGAGAAACAGGTTGATGTATGTTGGATTCGGTTGTGTACTTGTAATTTGTCTGTTTTGTAAGTTTTGTTCATACTGTAGTGTATTTTGGAGAGATCAGTACCGTGCGGAAGAAACATGCTCTTAGTTGTATGAAGAGGAATTTTTTATTTTTATTAATCTTTTCTACAATCTATGTCTAGGTGCCTTCAGTTTTGGAGCTTCCACCAGTGCCAACCCTCCTGCAAATAGTGGATCCTTCCAAATGACTGGTGGTTTTGGTGGCAGCAATGCACCTGCCATGTTTAGCATCGGATCAGGATCCACTGCTCCTCGTACGCGGAGTGCTCGAACGAGACGTGCCAAATGATGGCAGAGGATAACGTGAATAAGTTGGTGATTCCAGGTTCACAAAAGACAAAGAATCTGTGTTCTAGATTTTCAATAGTTAAAAATGTATAGAAGTAATATATTAGTTTATTTCATAAAATTAATTTTTGTATGATGAAATGTGTAAATGTGCATAAATTGTTTTACAGAAAGTTAATGATAAAATTAGCAGACACAAGAGAATTGAAAATGTTTTTAAAGTGTGTGTAAAGCATTTGTGTGGAATTATGTTTAATGTGACTGTGTGTTTATAAAGATGTTAATTTTTGTTTTGTGAAGTCAAAAATTGTTTTCAAATAAATACAAAACTTTGCTGTGTTGTTGGAATGGGTGTGTACATGTATTTTCTTTTGATTCCATTATCTCCTCATTTCATTGTATAAAATATGTCACATGTTACTAAAATATTTTAATTGGATTTTCTAGTAGACAAAATCTGTCAGTCAAAATGTTGGAATACATTTTATGAACTAACAATATTTTATACACTTATTGCATGTATACTGTGTAGTCATACAACAATATTGCATCATTGAGCCTTTTTGACTTAGTGGCAGCAGTCATCAGTGCTATTAGAAAAGAATAAATAACAATAATATAAAATTATTTAACAAAAAATTAATAAATATGAATTGTAATTTGTGTATACAATGATTAATGTGAATAGACATCAGTTACATGAGTAACTCTATGCATACAATTACTGGATAAAAATTGAGAATTTTTGGACATAAAATATAATTCCTTGTAGGGTCAATATAGGATAACAGACAAGCAAACCAATTTAAATATAAAGAAAAGAAGTAAAATAGTAATTAACAAGGTAAATATCATACAGTACTTTTAGTACTATATAAAAAACATTTTCAGGACGTATCCAGGCCTCTTTGATGCATATAATTAGTATTTTTACAAGCTTTTATCTAACTTCAAAAAGCTTGTCATATCCATTGTAAAGAAAATGACATATTTCAGCTAGTGCAAATTTGCCAAACAAGTGTCGTATGAAATTAATTGGTATTTACTTTTAGGAATATTTTGCACAACAAGCTTTTTGAAACAACATAAAATTGAAAATAATATATTACATCATTTTCAGCAATAAAGATAAAACATATTTTTATTGGGGTCTACTAATGTGAAATATGTATGGAGGAATTAGCATTTTCCATTGCATTACCTTAATACAAATCTAAACTTATTTTATTTGTTTTAGTACATGGCAAAAATAAAAACTTAAACAAAAAGATTTTTTTATTTATTATTCTGTATCGTATTTATTTCACTGCTATAAAAGTAATTAAATAAATTGTAAATTATTTTCCTTACCATTCTCTCCAACGGATGGTGTTCTTATTTATTTTTTGTAAATAGAGATTTTTATGTTGGATTTCCTTGTTATTATTGATTGTATTAGGGCTGAATGCTACAGTAGTAGACCTAGATGAAAGGTAAAATGAATACTAATTACACCTCACTTAGCCTTCATTTTTCACTGAAACTTTTATTTTTAATATAACATACTTCTTAACATGAAGTATAAAAATATTGACCCCATCGTGTCAAAAGTCCTACCGTCCCACGATAAGTGCATCCTATCATGTGCTAATATTTGAGTGTATAGAGGGGTGTCACATCAGTCTCAGCCTCGAAGTAGGTGTGAAGTGCCAAATCGGGCAGTGAGGGAGCTCGTTTCTGAGTAGCGAGTACAATGCACCCAATCTTCCCTATTATATCAGTTTTCTATAGTTTTTAAAGGCAAAATTGATTGTGTTCAGGAAGTGGCTCTAATATATTAATTGCATCATTACATGAAAAAAATGAAAGAAAATAATCCGATCAAAGTATTGCAGGACTGTTGTGACTCTTTCTCCTGTCCTACTTCTTCCCTTCATATTCATCTTTTTTATTTTTTTATTCCATACAAGGAGGCATATTTCCAGCTGTATAGTAAAGAAGCTTCATTACTTTATTTTTTTAATCTGATGATCATTGTATTATGCGCATTCATAAACCTGTTTTCAGTACAATTCTGTAACATCTTACTAGTTTCATTTTCTCACATTTATCTCACCAAAGTCATAATTGTTTTACTCCCTGCTATTTTAAGACACTTCTCCCTACACGAATTATTATATCTCTTCAGTACGTTGTTGCCATCTTTCTCCAAATCTTGTCTCATGGCCTTCCACGAGAACAACTGTTTTTTACATTTATTTATCTTTCGCCGCGTCCACATCTTTCGGCATTACACAACATTATTCACTTTGTTTTAGGTGATATAATCAATACTTTCAATACAATAATTTTATTCGTATCTATTAATTTATTTTTCTCTAGTGAAGTTCATTCTTAACAATGTGTTCACCCTCTCTGTCATGTGTGTTCTATCTTACTTTCTTCATCTTTTAACATCCTTTCAATCCGTTCTAATTTGCCATATTCACGTTATGTACTCCTTCAAATATCTGTATCATATTTCTGTGACAACTAATCCATTTCCTGTATAAAGTCTTCTTTCATCATCTCAGCTATTTATTGCGTTCTTTCTGCTCCAACAAGCGATATACGATTTCTCGTCTCTCTCCCCCCCCCTCTACACCATCACCATCAGCAAGGGCAAATCTCTTGAGATACTTTTTCACAATCCTCTCATGAACCCTACTTCTGTTGGACCTGGATGAAACCATTTTCTATGCTTATGCACACATTTAACATCATGTATGAAAACGTATTAGCTGTCTTCCATTCTTCGATACCTCCCATTTCCCGTGTCATGCCATAATCAATTCCTTCGTCTATCTTTTCTTCCATCCTTTCTCTTCCGTCCTTATTTCTTCCCCGTTTATTGTTATATTTCTTTTCTATCTCATTATTGTTCGCAGTATTATTTTCTGGACCAATTGACAAGTTCTCTCTGCCCTTTAAGAAACTCCAAAATTTTTCAAAAAGCTTTTCCATACATGGGAGCAAGCTGATTGGTCTTTATCCTGTAAGATCATCTATTTCTTTCCCTTTCCTTTATGAAATATTCGTATTTTCGCTGTTTTCATTCCACTATATTACCCATGAAGGCCAAGATTTTATACCCGTTATCACGGACCCATAAATGATCAAGTTCCAAAATATCGTTCTCTTTATGAGAACTGTTATCACTTTATCAGCTTCTCAATACATGCGTTTTGCTCCCATTTCCAAATAAGTTGTCCGTTCTTCAAATTACTGTAACAATTGTTATATAGATATTCATTTATACTCTTTTCTCTCATATGCTTCAGAACTCCATTGTACCGAGCTGAAAGCTCCTTGAATATTCAGGTTCATTGCCATTTCTAAATCTGTGGGTCGTTCGTCAATCCAACTCGTCAATGTCCTTAAGACAATGGATTGGGTCGATTTTTCTTTCTGGAATCCAAATTGATTTTTCACAAGATATTAATTGCTCTCTATCCATTCTGTCAAGCATTGTATTAAAATCTTCTCAAATAACTTCCCCATGCATGGCAATATGCTTGTTGACCGATAAGCTTTAGTGTCGTCTATACTGTGTCTCTTCCGTTTGTGAAAAATCCTAATTTTTTGCCTTTTTCCCATTAACACGGTGCATAAGGTTTGGGTAACATTATCGGATTATTTCGTTCGTCAATCCATCAAATGCAGGGTTTTAACCTTTACTTAAATCCTTAACTGACTCAACTTTTTCTGTCAATTCGAAATTGTCATCTCGCACATGGTTCGCGTTCACGTCCTGCTCACCGCATCTGTAGGTAGCATTGCCTCCAGCTGTTTTTCGTCGGTTTCGTTCCATCCCAACGCACTGTATTCTACAACTGTTTCGTTTTTTATCTTTCCCCGCGCGATTAAATCTGAGAATCCCCATGTCTTATTCCGGATGCGCTTGGTCACAAAAACTTCCCACGTTTCCAACTTCCGTTCGCTTATTCTACGCCTATAAAATCGTAGAGCCTGCTTTTTGTATTCAATTTCTGTGGACACATCCCGTCGTTTCGCACGCAGTAATTTCTACCTCTTCTTCTTTATCCCAACCGATTCTTCCTTCCACCACAAATTTTGCGTCCTCTTCTTTCGGGAACCGCTTTAAGAATTGTGAGTTGTAAAGAGTCAATATGTTTATCTAATTTCGTGTCATTGTCTCCTCATTACACCTCCATTAATTTCTTCCGGACCTTCTCTACATTTATCCTGTGCATGTTCCTTTGAACTGCTAATTCTTCCTGATCGCCGTGAATGAAGAGTATTCCTCTATGATCAAATGTTATTCCTGAGTCCATCTGCCATTCCTGTTTACACCCATCTGTTGTTTTTCATGTCCGCGTCAAGACTATAATCGATCGTCCTGTTTTTTTTTCATTTTCTTTGCAATTGACACCCAGTTCCTCGACCGACTAATAATTACCTGAGCTTTTCTGTCACTTTTTACTGCCGCAGTCATTTTGCCTACGTCTTCTGATCCTTCAATTCAGCGTATTTCATAATGTACTCTTTTCTTTTCTCTCCTGCTTTCATTGTCCGTTTTTCCTTCTTTCCTTTTTGTGTGAGTTTTCCTTTGTTTCGTGTTCCATAACTTGGTCTGTTTTCGTGCCTGGTGTTAGGCTGATCGATTTTTGCCACCTATGTTTTGACCGCTGAGGCTTTTGTGTTCCCATCGCGAAGATACATGGAATTTTCTTCTACCTGGCCAGATTGATTAACCGCCTGTCTTCCACAAAGAGTTTGCGGAATATATTCTGCAAATTCAACATATACCTCTTTATTTTGTCCATGTATCGAATTTGAAAATTCCCCAGAATCACCTGTATGTGCCTTCGTTGAGACACTGTTATATGCCCCGCACCAATAAATGAGACTTGTTCTCTGGATATGTAGTAGTTTTCGTTCTACTTTTACTGTGCCATAGCGAGCTTACTTTTGCTGTGCCATAACGAGCTNTGTATGTGCCTTCGTTGAGACACTGTTATATGCCCCGCACCAATAAATGAGACTTGTTCTCTGGATATGTAGTAGTTTTCGTTCTACTTTTACTGTGCCATAGCGAGCTTACTTTTGCTGTGCCATAACGAGCTACAGTACGTTAGTTGGAGTAACATCACACCTTTATATAGCTCTACTAATTGTTGGTGATTCATGTTGGTTTTATTGGTGCCCACTCGAAGTAGCTCGAACACAATTTTCTTTATTTTCTACTATCTTGCGTACATACTATCCCTAATTACATCAGTGATACGTAAGTGTGTATTAAAACTTGTGCTCTTTAAGCGGAAGAAATTCGCACGACTTATACGCCAGTACGCAGGTGTTGTTTACCGCCCTTTGGCGCACGTTGTTCCAGGTCACCGAAACGCTTCCGACGGAAATATTAACGCGTCATTTCCTTAAAAATTTAACATATCTCAATTTTTTTTCAATTTTTCGAAAATATGGGAAAATATTAAATTAGAAAGCATTTTTAGCAGTTACACATTTATATTTTCCGAATACAGAAAAAAATAATTTAAAATTTTGTATTTTGTTTAGATTTTTTAAAAACTTGCGTACTCAATATCCCATATTGCAATATAAGTCATACCTAAGAGTATGTATTAAAGCTTGTTGTGCTCTTAAAGGAAAAGAAAAGTAACGCGAAAAAAACACACAAAATTTTAATAAAAAATTCTTAAT